>JAVSBU010000054.1:4762135-4774046 GCA_033118015.1 Loricariichthys derbyi | reverse complement strand
ATAAACAATAAATCAGTGGTAATAAATCTATTCTGTCAGAGCTTAAGCTGTTGATTTACATATCTTTATTAACCTTTAAAAAATATTGTTAATCCTTATGTTCTCCATTCTCTACTTTTGCCGTAGGTGGTAAAATCGTTAAATGACAAACAAGCAGATTTTTAATTAACAACTGTACAACCCATGGTGGAAGAAATGAGTGGAAAACATCAAACTTTACAAGATTTCTCTTTTTTACGACAACATTATCCCTCAAATAAAGAACGAACAAACCTTAAAGCCAAGACGTGACTCATCCTAAAGTGATCCAGGAAGCATTTTAGGAAAACCTACCAGCTCGAATTGACCTAATTTAGTAATTACTGGTGGCCTTGACTGGAGGAAAGCAGCGAGAGCCTCCAGGGCGAGGCTGCAGAAAGCAGATGTCGGGAGAGACGACGATTCGCATGTGAATAGAAGCAGCTTTCAAGCTTGGCATTAAAAGTGAAGCAGCAGGTCCTTCCTTTAACATTAAAAAAAAATTCGCCCCGAGGAATTTCTAACTATACAACAGCAAAATACCAGCTATTACGGAACTGCTCATTATTACACATAAAACAAACCACCCACGATGAAAAGTGCACCTTAGGAACGATGTGATTATAAAAGCAATGGGATAAAAGCAGGTTTTAAGGGGTTAAACAACTAGGCATTATTATCTAATATTTACAAAAAACCAATAAGCTGCTTTTTCTATGTATGCATTCTCCCCTGTTACCTAAAATGTGTAGCTAACGCTAAAATTAGCATGGAAGCTAAAAGCTTAGCAGTGTGCTAACACCATGCCTAAATCATCATCACTCTTACCTTAACACACTGCTGATTTATTCATGGAGTTTTATACTAACAGGATGCTAAAGGATGGTCTTATGCTTTAGCTACATTAGCTTTAGCTTCATTAGATTTAGCTACATTAGCTTTAGCTTCATTAGATTTAGCTTTAGCAGACAGAACAATCCAAGCTCATCTATCTACACTTGCACTAAAAGAGAACTTCTTTTTTTCCTGAACTTTGTCTGAACTTTTCCCTTAAAACTCATTAAGCTTTGATGAGATTATTAATAAGTCTAATTAAAGCCCTTATAATGCATGTCATCACATTCCAGCACCGATCGAAGCATTAGCATTTCACAGCACGCCTGCCCCAATCTGTTTCTGATCTCCTGTAACTCTTTCTAATGCCTGTAATTTGGGCTCATTAATGAGTTATGGTCAAAGCACAAGATGCAGCTGCTACAGGGTAAAAAAAAAAACAACAAACAAGAACAAAAATGCTAATTTGGTAAGCAACAGAATTTTAATTGCTATTCATATGCAGCAAAAGAAAGATCTATTATCAATCACCGATAAAGTGATTTAAGTTCCAGTACCAAACGTACCAGCACCACTACCACCAAAGAGCAGGAACTGTGCCATTATCATAGTACCAAATGTCCTAGATCCAGTACCAACTTTCAGTTGCATTAAGAAGTGAAAGGTTTCTATGCCAAAAATACCAAATTCAGTGACAAACAGAACCTTTAAAGCACCAGAACATTTGGTTATTATTAATAACTGATGTGGTACCAAAGGTTCCAATACCAAAGCTTTCAGTTGAATTAAAAAATGCAAAAAAGCACCAATTATAGTACCAAAGGGAATTTAGTCACAAAGGTTTCACACACGATACTAAAAATATCCATCAGATTACCAAGGGATGTTTTGAGAACACACAGGAACTCTAACAGTTTTAGTGTCAGTGTTACTGGTTCCAGTACCAAAAGTTTAAAATTCAGTACCAAAATTATTGATACCAGTTGTAGTAATAAAGGAACTCACTACAGTACCAAAAACTCACAGCAGTACCAAAAGTATCAGCTTTGGTACCAAAAGTATCAGTTCCAATACAACAGAACATCAATGAGCCACTTAAACCAAATGTATCAGTTCTAGTTCTAAAAAGTATCAGTTTTGAGCCAAATATAATATTTTCACTAACAAATGTATCAGTTCTGGGTTGAAAGGTACCAGTTGCAGTACAAAAGCTTTCAGTTGCAGTAAAAAAAAAGGGGAACCGATGACAAAGGAAATGTAGTTACTGCACCAGAACATGATACCTAAAATATTCGTTTTGGTTCCAGATGTATCCGTTGCAGTATTAAAGATACTACTTTCAGTTTCAAAAGTACCTGTTACAGTACCAAGGGTTGTTTGGATGTTGCAATACATAACAGAATATTCCATGGCTGGAAACATGAACTGTACTCAGCAACTAATACCAGCAGTATCAGTTCTAGTGACAGCATTATTGGTTCCAGTCCAAAATGTTTTGAATTCAGTACCAAAAGTATCATTTCCAGAAAAAAGGCACCAGTTGCCTTACCAAAGCCTTCAATTATAGTAACAAAAGTACCAAAGGAAATTTAGTCAGTGCACCAGAACGTGATACCAACAATACCAGTTCAGTACCACAGTTATCAGGAGCAGTACTAAGGATACTAGTTACAGTGTAAAAGACACCCGTTACAGTACCAAGGGACGTCATGACAATGCAAACATAACAGAACACTGGTGCTGTGCTTTTTTATCAGCCTCCAATAATCAAAGGTATCAGTTCCAGTTCTACCAAAGGTATTGGTTCTATCAGCAGAACGGTACTTGTCTTTCAAAAGTACCAGTTTCCAAACTGAAGGTATCAGCTGCTATGCCAAAAGGAGCCCAGTATAGTACCAAGGGGCATTTTACACTGCAATGCATTTCAGAACATTTGGTACCAAGCCAACAACACGGTACCAAAGGAATCAGTTCATGTCAGTATTACTGGTTTCAGTGCCAAATGTATCATTTAGAAAAAAAGGTACCAATGGCAGGAACTATTTCAAAGGTACTTAATGCAGTACTAAAATTACAGCCCTAGTTCCAGGTTTGGTTCCAGTAAAAGATGCTTCAGCTGCAACTAGAACATTCAGTTCTGCAACGTTTCACTTCTAATGGAACGATAATCAATATTAAAACCAAGACCTTTAGTGTTTGACTGATTAAAAAAAAAAAAAAAAAGCAGTACCAGGTTACTTGCAATAAATTCTGGAACTATTTGCAGCCGAAAAGGCTTTAGGTGAACTTGATAGTCAATCAGCTAATTACTTTTATTCTCTGAACAGCCGTTCTTGTATTGCCCTGTGGAAATGAACCAGACCTCAATTTGCACTGGTTTGAATGTGTACTGCACCCAAAAACACCCCAAAACGGGCGAGGAAGTGAGTCAGTCGGGGGGGGGGTTCGGAGTGACGGATGGTGAGATCCGTGGCCCCAAGGTCGTGACAGACAGTGTTGCTACATTATTCAGCGCAGCCAGATTTGGATTAGGCCAGTGGGTGAGCGCATGAATGCGAATGAGAGACACTCATTTAGTGAAGCTCATTTATTTACCGGAGGGGCCTCATTCTAGGACAAAACGCAGGCAGGATGCCACCGACACACACACACACACACACACACACACACACACACACACACACACACACACAGAGTTTCAGTGCACTCTAACGGGGGCGCAGCACGGACTCGTTGATGGTTAACGTAACCCCGGTGCTGTTAGGGCTAAATGCATGAGCTCGGCATGCGCCCCTCTCACGAGCAGACCCCCGGCCAGGCCGAACCATCGCTCAGGGCCACTCACGGGGTCTTCATTGTCCTTCTCTCTGCATGGGGCGCAGGGCGCAGTGCACGCAGGGAGCCCCATGGCAACTGAGCGAAGAAACCTGGGAACTTGGAAATAAACCATGGACTCCTGCAAAGAACATGGACTCGATGCCTGCCATTTTAAATACGCTCTCAAGGCTAAAGGAGCTGCATGGGTACCGGTTACATAACGCTTCATTAGCGTACTCAATACCAATCTGGACATCACATATATTTTACAAGGGAGAGCGAAGACTACAAATGGGTCCTGTTTAAGCAGCATTCAAGAGCCCCAAGTACCATAAGTGCAAAGTCCAACAGATTTATTTCTATAGCGCTTCTTATTAGGGAGCATTGTCTCAAAGCGGCTGTACAATTTTCAATTATCTTCTATTATCTAAGGCCAGTCCCAAACCGAGTGAGCCCAGGGTGACAGTGGCAAGGAAAAACTCCCTAAACGTTATAAGGAAGAAACCTTGGGAGGACCAAGACTCAAAAAGGGACCAAACCTCATTAGGTGGCTTAGATGATAAATATATATATAAGAATTAACTAAGTTATTAATATGTATATAGTAATCGTTTAAATAAACAAAAGCTAAATAAATATTAAAAGAGAGAACATATTTAAAATATATTATTTTTCAGGGAATATGAGATAATATGAAGCATGAATTGAATAGAGAATATAACAATGGAAATAAATATTTAAAAGGGTAAGGTAAAAATGAGTCCAGTACACAGAGTCGCTGCAGGATCCCGTGTCCTCAGCGGGTGAGTTTTGGTGGCATGGCAACCTCACTCTACTATAGCAAACATTTCAACTGCAGTACCAGTTCCAGAACCAACAGCTCTAGTTAAAATATTAACAGGTTCCAGCTGAGAACCGGTTCCAAGCTGTCCTATCAACTGGAATCGTGTGCCTCTGAGGTTATCAGGACCTGCATTGAGAAGAGGGCACAGCAGAGAGGCTACGTTTCACAAAGCTCGGGTACTCTGGTTTCCTCATACCTAAAGACAAGCGTTAGGTTAATTGGTCTTTCTAAATAAGCCCAGTATGATATTGTCTGGTACCGATGTAACCTGGCTCCTGCTGATGATGTTGTTAAGCAAACAAACAGCTAAGTGTGGAAACACCAGCAAAACATCTTTCAACAGGACATGGACAAAAATTCCAGAAATTCCATGTGTTGACCCTCTATGTGCAGGAGCGCCGCTGCTTCCCACCCGAGCAGGGCGCCCGTTACTGAGGGCAAATATTCAGTGTTATACTAACATTAGCGCCACACAGGCAGGCTTAGCAGATTCTTTCTTTGACTAAGAAAACCTAGACGAAAACGAACGCTGTACAAATATTCGGTTGCTTCATGCATCTTAAATGACGCCAGACAGGCGGATCGCGCTCAGGCTCATTTATTTTAACATGTTCAAATGTTCTCAGGCAGACGGTGAAATAAAGTAGCTGTGCAGGCCAGATTTTTCCACAAAAAGACCTCCACTAATCAACCCTGACACACGGGGGTGGCACGGTGGTACAGTAGGTATGGCACAGCTGCATTTTGCTCCTCATCTCATCTCAGCTCTTTGTGTGCTTGTTGTGGGTTCTCTGTTAGTTCAGCTTCCTCCTACGTCCCAAAAACATGCAGTAGGTGGAAGGGTCGCTGTAAATCGCCCACCTAGAGGGCGAGTGTGGGATGCCCTATGATGGACTGATGCCCTGCTCTAAAATAGAAACAGTTCTACCTAGAAACCATTACAGCTGCACCTTGAACAATCCTAATTCAAGCAGAATAAAAAAAATGCAACAGAGACTTGATGAAGATACAAAAATGTACATGGAAAGGTATATAGTTATTTTGCAGCCTGAATAAAATCCAATCAGTTGTGGTTTAAGGAGCTCTGATGGAGTCACCCTGACCATTGCTAGGACTTAAATTCTGGATCTTCTGGACCTTAGGCCAGAAGCAAACTGCTGCACCACCACAGTCCCCTTTAGATCCTATCAGATGAGCAGAAAATTTTATAACTAGCCTCTCCACCCTTTATATTTACAGTGTAGCAGAGATCTGTACAGGCTTTGCTCACTGCTCACATTTGGGTTTTCTCTATAGTTCTCACAAATATGCCACACTGTTCCTTTACCACCACTGTGCTGGAGGTGTTAATTCGGTGCTGGGAGTTTGAGTGATTAAACACTGCAGGTGCTGATAGAACGCTGTAATGCATAACATGACGGCTGTATGTGTTAATTCAACACTTGGGGCTTTGCTGGATGAGAAGGTCACCTACACAACAGGCTAAAATGTCAAAGAAGGAACCAGGAACGCTCTGTAAGAAGCAGAGTCTAAACAACCGCAAGCCGCTGGCTTGTTCCTAATTCGTTAAGGGGATCAATAGAGCTTCACACAAACCAAAATGGTGAAGAAACAGTCGAGTAGCAAATAATCTTTTAAAGATTTCTTCAATCAGAAACCAAAACACACAACCAAAGAAGCCCAGAGGAAGCTTTTCTAAGAGATCATTAACACACATAACCGAAGCAGGAAAGCAGTGCTGTGTCAGGAGCAAACTTAACCCAGGAAAAATGGTTCTGTCTAGTATGGGACGGTTCTCCTCACCAGCCTAAAGGTTCGAAGTAGGAAGACAGAACAAGGTATGCATCAAGTACCTTTTTAGAAGGTCACAGGTCAGATAAATAAATGCCGTCATTAAAATGAACTTAAAAGTATCAAGAGCTCTCAACGAACCATTTTTCTAAATAAATAAATAAATAATAATTTAAAAAAAAAAACAAAAAAAAACAATGACAACCCTAAATAGTCAGCCCTAGCAGCAGGTGATCTCTAAAGAAGCCTGAAGGTAAAACAACCACAGATCATATCTGATCCTGTCCAGAAAAAGGGTTCCTGTTAAAATTCCAAACCTAATCTGTCAATCTTTATAGAGGAGCCCTTAGCACTTAAAAATGTTTTATCTAGCAGAGTAAACAAGTCTATGAATCACTGAGCAACCATTTTTCTAAACAGGTAAACAGTCCTAAATATTAACAAGTAACCCCTAATGGGCCGAAACCAGTTTAGAAAATGTTTCCACCAACTTCTTTAGCTGTAAAACAGAGGAACTGTGTGAGCCGTGGAGAACTCGGTGTGAGCCCTAAAAGTTCCTCTTAGTTTCCCCAAAAAGGTTCTTTGTTTAGATTAAACGTTAATGTGTAACTACAACCAAATAGGGTCCAAACAGAACCTTTTGTCAAAGCGCTCGGCCCGTTTGGGGCTGAAACAGAAGGAGGAATGGTTCGAGCGCAAACTATAAGGCATTAAAGTCCTCAGTATTATTACAGTATCTACATTGTTACAATGAGATCAAAGAGCGTGAATGTAGCGGATCATCCTATGATCTAAAGATCTAAGCTTTATCCGCGCGCACTCACCGGGGGTTGGTGCGGTTCCAGTAGACGGCGTATCGGTCAGCCACGGCTTTCCCAGCGGGCTCCTCGCCCAACACGGACACCCAAAGCAGCACAGCCACGAGCAGAAGCATCCCAACCGGAGCCATCTCCAGGTCCGAGTCGCACGAGCTCTCCAAACAGGCTTGACACGGGGGTACGAGAGCGCGATCACAACCGGCAGCCCAACACACTCTGAGCCCGAGCGCGCGCTTCCAAATCGCGGAACAACAAGCACAAGCGGTTCTGCCGAGAGAAAGAAGTCCAGAGGTCCAACAGGCGCTCGCGCTGCCGGGAGTTCGAATGCTGGATTAAAAGAACGCGGTGTCCACGCGCATCGCTCCGTGTTACCGCGCGCTCTGTCCACAAACACAAATCCCAAACAAATCAAGAGTGTGTCCACAATCCTCGGGTCCCGGGACCGGCTGCACGGGGTTAAAGCCAGCCCGAGTTAAAGCAGGCAGTGGCGGGTCCGCGTGCGGCCGCGCATGGCAGGAAAAACAAGGTGCACGGAGAGAGAGCAGCGCGCGCGTAACACGGGTCCGACTCCGTCCGTCCGCTCGGTCTCACGCGCACTTTGGGTCTGACAGCGGGAGAGAGGCGGGAAGAAAACGGGTTTGTACGAAGCAAGCGCCGTAAAATCCAGAACTCACACCGCCAACGGGCCGGGACCGAAAAACCGGCTGCTCGCGCGGCACGGAGAAGCTCAGAGTGAAGAGCGCGCGCGCGTGCGTGTGTGTGTGTGTGAGAGAGAGAGAGAGAGAGAGAGAGAGAGAGAGAGAGAGAGAGAGAGAGCGAACGAGAGGGGGCGCACTTTCATTTGGACTAAAGGGCGCCTCGTTCCCAAACCAAACCTCTTCGAACCCCAAACACAGAGGGCATGTGTGCTTCCTCCGGGCAGGTCATTCATTAGCTACACAAATAAATCCAAAGATCAATACAAATACACACAATCAGCCAACAATAATAACACCCAATCAATCAATCAATCACCCAAGAATATAACAATAACACACACCATAAACGTATAATCAAATCAACAATAATACCAATCAATTAAATTAATAACAATAATAATTATAATAAAAACAAAAAATAACAATCATAATAATAATAGAATAATATAGCAATAACAATTAATTATTCATTCATTCATTTTCTTAATCCTGCTCAGGTTTGCATGAGTGCTGTTGCGTAGCTGGTTGCACAGGGTGCAAGGCGGGAACACCTCTAGAAAGGGCACTGCTCCATCATAGGGATCAGTGCCCTCTCACACATCAATTAACCTAATGCCTGTTTTTGAACAGAGCACCTATGGTAAACCAACACTGACACGGGGAGAACATGCTAACTTCACACAGGTGGCGTTCGAGATTGGGACCGAACCCTGGAAGCTGGAGATATGAGTGTGTGTGATTTCACTAAGCTGCTTGTCTTTTGTCTTGATTGTTATTGCTGTATATATAATAATATATACAATAATAATAAGAAGAACACACAGCCAGCAAAAACTAAAAAGTAATGGCCCAAATAGGAGCAGTAATAAAAAGTAAGCAAAAAATAATAAGAATAAACAACAACAATAGCAAATAAGAGAAGTGATGACCACACAGTCATAAAGACTCAGCAATATTAACATACAAGCACAAACCAATAGAGCAAGAACAAGAATAATTAAAAAAAAGCACAATAATCCAAATAACTGCACCAAACAAGAATTTAAAATGGCAAGAAACAACCATTACACCACACATATATAACCTAACAGCGAAAATAAAACAATAAAGGATATGAAAGGATAAAGAATGATTCCACAACAATAACCTCTATAAATAAATAAATAAAACAACTACTAAAATAACAATAAACAAAATAATTTCAATAATCTCTGGACAAAAATATATAAATAAATACATAAAACATGCACATAGAAAAAAAACTAAAATAAATGAATATTTAAATAGAAACATAAATAAAATAAAATTTATATCAAGCTTATATTTAATCAACAAGTTAAAAATAACAATAGCACCAAAATAATAACAAATTAGGTTAGTATTAAAAGTACTTATTTTTAGCTCTCAAAGGAAGAAACAAAAAGGATGAAGAAAGAAACTTAGAAAGGGTGGAAGCAAAAAATTAGAAACACAAAGTTTTTCCTAAGATAAGAGGTGTAGCATTTTTTGTTGTTTTTTTACAAAGTACAACAAAGATATAAGACAAAAAGAATGAAAAAAATGACAGGAAGAAAAAAATGCATAAACAAAACAAACTGATACAAAGAATATAAAAGAAAACTGAAACTAAATTATCATAGGAAAGAGAAGTACAAAAGAAAGAAAGATAAGAATTTGAAACCTATTTTTGTTTTTAAGGACGGTTTGGTCATTCAGAGTCTGAGTGATTCATGTTACTTTAAATCCCCTAATCCTATTAAACCCAATTCCACCTCAGGAAGAGGGGAAAAAAACAAAGAAACAAAATCTAGATTCACATTTCATTAAGAACATATTAAAATGTATAAGAAGCAAAACGAAATAAACTAATAATAAAGCACTGAAACAAAGAAAAATGAAAGATAATAAAATATAAAACATATGTATATAAGTATAAAATAGATCCCAAACATATATAAAGTGCAGGGTTTAAAAAGAAAGAACTAAACAAAGAAAAGTAAAAGCAAGCATGAAACTAAGAAATAAAAGCTAGTAGAATTTGGGGTAGGGACTTAAAGAAAGGAACTTAAAGAAAGTAAAAGAAACCAACAAGAAGTTGTGTTTAATAAAGGATAAAGAGAAAGGGACTTCAGAAAGAGGGAAAAAGAAGCAAAAATACAAAAAAATATATATATATAAAAATAAAGAAAGGAAAGAAACAATATGCATAACAAAAGAAAAAGAATAGAAACAATACAAACAAAGGAAATATGCATAAACAAAGCAAAAAAGGGTTAATAAACAATAAAACAAAAATAATAAGCGAAATAAACCAACAGGAAGAAAATGAGAGATACATAAATAGAAGGCGGGAAAACTTGGTAACAAAAACATAGGAAGAAAAAGTAGGTAAAAAATTAAACAAAAACAAAAAGACAAACTCAATTCTTAAAAGACAGAAAGAATGAAATAATGAATAAAAAATTTCAAAAAATAAAAGTAAAAACCGATGTTACATTTTTAAAGTATATTTTATGTGAATTTTTAAACGTTTTTAAATCATCACACACCCCGTATGTAAACGGTATATTCTTGGTGAACCGTTGATCAATAAGCAGTTGATCAATAAGTTTAAGTTTGGTGAAAGCTGCACTGCTGAATAATTTAGGTCTTGCTGGCCTTGTCACTGAGCAGTAAAATAATGGGTTGTGTCATTAGCATGCTGAAAATGAGTTCATGTGATGGACAGGTTACAGAAACTTTTTGGGCAAACATTGGCATAAAAATAAAGCTGGGGTGTTGTGTTAGTGTCGTTATTAGAAACTCTTTAGATTCTTTAACAGCTCATTCATAATGAGGCTTTCTTAATCAACAAAAAGAAATAACAGTGTAGGAAAGGAACAGTTTAGAAACACCATGAAAGTATAAAAGAAAGAAAGAAAGAAAACACAGAAAGTGAAAAAATATGTGCAAACAAAAGGAAGATAGAAAAGAGACAAAAAGAAAAGATGTAGAAACAAGAAAGAATGAAAAAAACCCCACAAATGAGCAGAAGTGAAGAAGAAAGCAAGCAAACAATAGAAATATGCACAAGGAAACAAGAATAAAAACAAAGAAAACAAGAAAAAAGATGCCTAAATAAAAAAGAATGGTATAAGTAGACATATAAAGGAAGTAAAGAATGGGAAAAAGGTTCATAAACAAAAGGAATAAACAGAAAAAAGGAAAGAAGTGAAAGGTGCATAAGCAATAAGAAAGAAAAAAAAAGAAAGAAAAAGAACATAATCCCTGCATGTTTTATGTATTTGTGCAGGTTAAGTGTTACAAATTTATTTATTATTTGTATATATATTTATAAAGCAGGGACAAAAAACAAACTGACCTTTACTGACCTTTCATATTTTGATTCAAAATTAAAAGTCTTCTTTAAAGAAAAGTCCTCAGTGTCTGAGATGAACGTCTGAGCTGGATATAAATGAGTTGACGGCTCTATTGAAGACGTCCCTCCATTTTCAGCCACATTGATAAAAAAACAAAAGCGGACATCATGAGACTCACTTCGTTTGGATCGTTATTTAACCAGCAGCATCTTTAGTCTCGTTCTATTAATGAGAGATAAGCTGGAGAGTCACAAACACTACACAACTACACAATGGTGCTGCTACACAATCCACCAAATCAACTACATCCCACAGCCCCTGATACACAGCTTGCATTCCCAGAGTAAATCTAACAAACCGAGTAGATTTTTCTTTTAAAAAAAGGAGTTTAATCAATCTACTTTAATTTCTTATTTAAACCAAACAGTAATGATCCAGCTATAAAAGTTCATCCTAGCATAAGATTTCTGTTTCATGCAGCAGCATAAAGTTAATGAAATATATGTTCAAACTTAAATAAAATGAGCATAGTTTAAAAAAAGTTGATTTGATTTTGATGATTTTGAAGGAAAGAAAGCAAAAAGGAAAACACACACACACACACACACACACACACACACACACACACAAACACACACACACACGTATACTGCTAAAAAAAATAAAGGGAACACTTAAACAACACAATGTAAATCCAAGTAAATCAGACTTCACATGGAGGCCCCACACAAT
>JAVSBU010000054.1:4745701-4758513 GCA_033118015.1 Loricariichthys derbyi | reverse complement strand
AAAAAAAAAAAAAAAAAAAAAAAAAAAAAAAAAAAAAAAAAAAAAAAAAAAAAAAAAAAAAAGAAAAGAAAAAAAAAAAAAAAGAAGAGAATTCGGACTGTAAAGGTTAGCCTGCAACATAAAGAGTAGCATGTTGTGGGAGAAAGGTCACGACTGCCCATGTTGCCCATGCCTAAATCCACCACTGATATCATATATTATTATATTTCTTAAATACAACAGGAAATACGTTTCTGATTCCATAAATGTGTTTTTATGTGTGAAAAAGGGAAAGATCACAAAGTAAGAAGGGGTTTAGTGTCAGTGCACTGCACACGGCACTACAGTGAGATAATATTTTACCCAACATAAATAGTAAAAAAGAAAAACAAAAAACACCGCAGTGCCTTGGCTATTTAGGCAATACAGATACACTACAGTATGCAATATAGGATTGCTAATATACAGCGTTAGGTGACACCTGCATTGTTCTTCACTCTGTTATTCAAACGCTTGACTCACTTGACTTGGTAGAGGTTGTTGGTGCCTCTGTGATCGATGTCGTGCAGGAATCCAGCTGTTATCATGGCCATGACCTCTAAATCTGTGTAGTAGCGCTTCAGTTGCCCTGTCTGACTCCGCAGATAAATACACACTCATCACAGATTCAGTATAAAGACACAAAAGCAGGAGCATTGTATGAGCTTTGTACCGTTAGTAATGTGAACATGGTTTGTCCAACGTTGAAGCCGTGGCGCCAGTTGTGGTACGTGATCTTCCTGTAGCCTTTGCTCACTGAGTACATGAACCGCACGAGAACCTGACGAGGAAAGAATGATAACGGTGTGATTTATACACCCTGGATTTGACAGTGAGTGTAGAAGTGATTGAACTTCTCCTAAAGTTAAAATTAAGTCGCAGAAGTGTGGGCACTCCTGATCTCACGTTTAGTTTATTGTGATTATTTACTTGTTTTACCCCAGCTTTATCCTGGTCAGGCTGGCAGCAGGGGCTCTGGGGGCCTATTCCAGAATTCATAGGGTGATCCCTCATCTCAAAGAGAGTTTGTCACAGTTGTGGGATAGGAAACTGCCACTGTACCATGCATGCACCTTCTGTTTTTTGTTTTTACCTCATCTATTCAGGAATTAGCTGGGCACAATGTACTTTAGATGTGATTACAGCCCATCACAGGGCATGCCATCCTTCCTTCCAGAAGACACTGTGGTGGGTAAGCAGATGTGCCACTGGAGTCCCACTACAAAAAGATTTTGTTTAAAAATTTTGGGACCAATTTTGGGTCTGATCTGAGAATGTACTATTTAAGTTTATTTTTTTCTGCAGAAGCTGTGTTGTTTAGAAAATAAACAGAACATGATTTGGGTGAAGGCATCCTGAAGTTTGTGAGGCCCTGTTGAAAACCTTGAACCCTTCCTTGCACTGAGAACTGACCTCCTGAGGAACCTGAAATTTCTTCACGACTCCAACTTCGTAGTACATTTGGATCCCACACATCACCAGTTCCATTTCAGTGCAGTCGAAGTCAGAAAATCGGAACTCGTAGATCTCAAATTTGTTTTTCCCTGGAAGCTCTTTTTTCTGCAGACAGAGAATTTGGAGAAAATGTATGTTTATGGTAAATTAAACGTTTATACCCTTCCACAGTTCAAGAAAAGCTCGGACCCAAAGCTATGAGCTATGGAATTTTCTCCCTGAGGATTTGAGACCCAGTCATTCCTGACGGTCTTTCAAAACAGAAGCTTAAGGTGCATCTTTTCAAATGAGCATTCTTTCTAACTTAAGCCTAGATATATTTTGATAAGCTGCTATTGGTAATAAGAAGTTTAAGAATATTTCAGAATATTCTTTTTGTGTTTATGACTGACATACTGCGGGCCAGACATGGGATACTCAAAGGGTCGTATTTGGCCCACAAGCCCTAAAATGCCCAGGTCTTCTCTAAACTGTAGTTCTGACAATGACGTCCAAAATTTAGGTGCTTTAGGTGGTGGACAGGGATTATTTGTAGCTCTCTGTCCAATCTATGGCTTTGTAGTCTTATGTGCATTAATGTGCCTTGGACACCAATTCCCTGTCTCCACCTACAAGCCTTGTCATTTAGGGGACGCTCAGTCCTCTGGGCATAACGAGTTGTCTCTTGTTAAAGTGGCTCAGGGCTTTACTCTTAAAAATTTCACCCACTATGACATGTCCACTACGAGAACAAATTGCTCTCTCACTGTCTAATATATTCCAGAGATGAATATGCTCTGCTGTAATGAGATCATCAACCTTATTTGTTATTCGACCTGCAAGTGGCCTTGATTTGGCTCATCAGTGTTATACTCTCGTCACTTACTGTAGTTATATATGTTCTATTGCATTTCAATCAGGAAATAATTTAGATTATTAATTTATAATTAATTTCTATATACCAGAATCTGCCAAAGTTCATCCTCTTCACAGTCCCTTGGTTCCTTTCCAAAATACTCCCTGGTTTTCTAGAGAAAACAAAGCACACGTGGTCACATCACTGAAGCATCATTATTACTGAACCAAATCCAGAGAGGATGAACCTTACAAGGATGTTTTGTATCTCATCATCACGACACTTGACATGGTAGAGCACCATGTCCTGGGCGATGTCCTTCCTGTTCTCCAGTTTATTCATCTTATCGTACGTGTCTGTGTTGAGCACTGACCAGCCCAGGAACTGCGTCAAAGCCTCCAAACATCACAACATTACATTTACATTCCCTTATCCAGAGCGAATTACAACTGAGAGTCTTAAAAGGTACAATCCAAACAACTGTGGGTTAAAGGGCCTTGATCAAGGGCCCAAAAGTGTCAGAGCAGGTCACCATGTACAGACTAACACACAGCCACTAAAGCACACTAAACCTATTAAGCATTTTTACCTCCATCAGCTGCTCATCCTGATCATCAAACGGCTTGCCGTCTTTCCTATTATAGAAAGTGGCCACGCCCACAATTTCTTCCTTTTTGTTGACGATTGGTAGAGACAGAACGTTTTTAATGGTCCAGCCACTGCTATCCAGAGCCTCGGACTAAAGCATGAGGAAGCACAGCATGCTTAATAAGAGTGATGGATTCAATACTTCAGACCAGATTTGTTTATCTCGTTACAGCCACATCACGTTTAATGAAGCTAAACATAATAAAATTGGGCAGGAAGATCAAGAAGTCTTTTCTACAACCCCAATTCCAATGAAGTTGGAACGTTGTGGAACCATAAATAAAAACAGAATACGAAGATTTGCAAATGTATTTCAACCCATATTCAACTGAATACACTTCAAAAACAAAATATGTAACATTCAAACAGAAAAACTTTATTGTTTTGAATTTGATGCCTGCAACACATTCCTAAAAAGTTGGGACAGGTTCATGTTTAGCTCTGTGTTACATCACCTTTCTTTTTAACAGCACATAAGCGTTTGAGAAATGTGGGTAGGATTCTTTCCCTCATATTTTGCTCTTTATAATGCCCCACACATTTTTAATGGGAGACGGGTCTGGACTGCAGGCAGACCAGTCTCATACCCGCATTCTTTTACTACAAAGCTACGCTGTTTGAACATGTACCCAATGTGGCTTTGTCTTGCTGAAATAAGCAGGGACGTCCCTGAAAAAGACGTTGATTGGATAGCAGCATAGGTTGCTCCAAAATCTGTATGTACCTTTCAGCATTATGGTGCCTTCACAGATGATACAAATCATTTACTAAATCTGCTTTAACTTTTCCTATGATTACTTGGTTTGGGAGCTTAAGTTTCCAAAACAAAAACCATCTCAATTAAGGTGGTAAACAAATAATCTGTGTTGTCCAACGTTCATTAAAAGACATATTTAACTGTTGCATTACTGAGAAAGAGAGACTGATGCTGAATTATCCAAACCATCCACTTAATTTTGGGTTTCATCTTCTTCTTTCTAGACACATATTTAAGCAATGGGAAAAAGTAACAGATAGAGGAATTATTTTACACTAAAGGACATAAGGCTATTTATTAAGTATGAGATATGATAGGTCAAAACTATTAAAACTACCATTTGACCAGGGGTGCACAAACTTTTGAATAAGTGCATGTTTCTTTATATTCTTATATGGGAGACAGATTTAAAAGTGGATAGCGATGTTTGGTGTCTGATCTTCAGCGATGAAAGCACAAATACACACTGCAATACTTCTGGTTACCGTCCTGGAGTTTGGTATGTTCTCCCAAAATGCCCTACCAACTCAAAAAATGCTTGGGATGAATCTGGTCACTGTTTATGATATAAAGTACTGCGCAAAAGTCTTAGGCCAGCATTAGATTGGATGTTCCAATTCTATAAATTTGTATGCAGTATTAAAAAACTGAAATCAGAAAAACAGCTTCCATAGGCTATAGTGACAAGTATTTAGTGTGAACTCCCCTTACACCTGAGCAATAGCAGCATCTGGCAACCCTTATACTGTCTGAAGAAGCATGTTCAGGAATGATATTTTTGGAAGGTCGGCAGCCAAGAAACCACCTTTTTTGGAAGGGGAACAGGGCAAAAAGATCTGAATGAATATCATTGGTAAGTTTTTGGATCCAATAAGCTATACATGTTCATTAATGAACAAATCTAATGATGGCCTAACATTTTTGGACAGTACTGATTACCAGGAATGCAGTACCTATTCTACCCAGACCAACACTAACCCTCATCAGTGGGAACATTAATAGATTAATGAATGAATGAATTACTGAATGATCTGCATTTTCACCTGAAATTTAAACATGTCCTCTGCTGGTGCGTTCATGATGTTGCAGATCTTAAACACAAAACAGAACATTGATCACACACACTTAAAGTAACAGATTTAATTAATCTAAGTACCAATAAAGCTATAAAACTCACAAAGCCGCTCTCTGCTACGTAGGTGGGCAAACCGCTGGCCAATGCCCAGTGATCTGCAGGTGGGTTTCTGTTAAGCATAAAACGTATGAGGTAACAGGATGATGTCATGCTCATATGATCATTCTTTTTTTACCTGATTTAAACTTACGGTATGACTTTGATGTCTTCTTTTCCATGCAGAATGTAATCGATGACTTTGTAGAAGATGATTTCCTGCATGAGCAGATACATATAAACCTCCAGCTCATCTGACAGAACCAGAAGTGAAACGCAATTTTTATTATTATTAAAGCACCTACCCTCCCATCTGGAGTGACGGGGCCAGAATATGGTGCCTGTTCCCCCATCAGCACGGGCCAGACATCAAAGAACTCCTGTACGACCAGAGAACATAAATCTAAGTGAGCCAAATTCTAACCAGCTATATTCCATTTACTGGCTGTATTACCTTCTGTTATTTGCCTTTCTAGCTATGTTGTTATAGTTATTGCTGCCAGAGTCTCATGTGTAGACACAACAACTAACTACATATTCTGTTTGCTGTCCAAGTTCTGTTTATTAGTCCTGGTCCTCCCGAGGTTTCTTCCTTATAGTTTTTCCTTGCCACTGTTGCCCTAGGACCACAGGCCTTTACAGTG
Source organism: Loricariichthys derbyi (assembly GCA_033118015.1). Taxonomy (NCBI): domain Eukaryota; kingdom Metazoa; phylum Chordata; class Actinopteri; order Siluriformes; family Loricariidae; genus Loricariichthys; species Loricariichthys derbyi. The sequence continues at coordinate 4,752,985 of JAVSBU010000054.1, read as the reverse complement.
CTGAGTAGGAGCAGAAAATGCCAATCATCTGCATGTGATGCCCGACCCTGCCAAAAGCCAGCACTGGCACCCATGTTCCTGCAATGGGGGCTAACTGCATCCCACCCAACCGCAATGTTCTCCTAGAATAGCATCATTAATTTATAAACCAAAAGGACTGTGGGAAATATCATCCTGTGCATAAGAGGTGCAGGATATAACTGAGGCTTCATATATAACAGAATTATCCTGAATTATTCATATATAATAAATTATCCTATGAGCTAAGAAATGCCATGATTACAAAGAACTGATCAGAGATCATTTAGCTTGCTATCACGGGCAAATAAACGAAGATGTAATTGACAATAATACAGTTACAGTGTTTAGAAGACGCCCTTATTACTGACTACTGACACAATCACACAAACATTTAAGGGGTAACAGCCTTGCTTAATGACCCAAAAGTGATGGGCAATGCTGGGACTGTCTCAGAAATAATAATCCAGACTCACGACGGACGCACCTTCTCCTTGGTCATATCCAGCAGGCCGACGGAGTAGCGATCACAGTTGAGGTACGCTCGCACCGTGTACAAAGCTTTGTGGAACTGACGTTCAATGTCTGTGAGCTCTTCAAACACTTTATTAGCAGACCACAAGAGAAGCTGAACACAGAACAGATAGCAGTCAGAATCTACAGCACTGGATCACTGACTTATACATATTGCTGTAATAAGGTCAAAAGTTTGAGGACACTCAGCATACATGTATAGAATCTCCACAGAAAAAACTGTGGCAACAGAATTGATTACAATGAAAACCTTAGCTCTCAGCATGGTACTTTAATAAGATTCCCAGCAAGTCAGTTCAACATCTTTCTGTCCTTCCCTCCTGAAACAACATCCATAAAGGAATGGGTTGCTAACTTTGATGGAGAACTTTGCACTCTTGTATCAAGCCTTGACTTTAACTCCATCAGTCACCACTGAGATTAAATGGAACTAAAACTGAGAGTCAGGGTTTAAGTGATGTTTCACATTCTACTGGAAATCATTCTAAGAAAAGTGAAGGATAACAGTTTGTGTTTTAGGATGTATTTTGGGTGTCCAGAGACTTTTGTCTATATAATTAAAGGTGCATATAGTGGTACCTTTTTTGTAATGCATTTTCACGAAAAAAAAAAAAAAAGTCTCAGCATTCGTCATTTGTTTTGCACTCGCCACACTTGCTTAAACTTGTTTATGAGTCGAGACGCGCGACTCGATTCAGCCGAGACACGGGATAATGATTTAGTCTCACGAAAAGCTCTGTCAGTGCAGATCTCTGCTGTGTTTCTCATGCTTTTCTTTACTTTATCATCTCTTTACATCATGTTTTTAGCATGTTTAAGGTCGGCACTGCTATGATGAACTGCAATATAACATCTATTAAACGCCTCGGTTTACATACATTCAACTTATGATGGATTTGTTGAAATGTATCCCCATTGTAAATCAGGGTGAACCTGTACAATAATCCATTAATAAATATAACACCTTATACAGTGTGATTTTTCTGGGGATCTGGAACAGATTCATTCAATTTACGTTATTCCTTATGGGAAAAATTAATTCGTCACTTGTCGTTTTTGGTGCTCGATGAACCCTCTGGAACAATTTACATAGATACTGCTGTAGAAGGTTTTGAGACGCCACACGTTTGACATGCTTATAATTGATTATACATTCAGTTATTGGAATATTTGGAATTTATGTGTTAGGTGGATGCTGACAAAGCTGTGATCGTATAACTATAGAAAGCTGGAGGCTCACATTCATGGTACAGTTACATAAGAAACCAAAGAGACACAATAAGTCAAACCAGACTTCCCAGTGGCTTAAGTCTGATTATGCATATAGATAGGAGCTACTGCTAATTATAACATTAAAAACTTAATTGTCAGAATAATGTAACTTCCTCCTGCACCCAGGACAAGTCAGCCTGACATAGACAAATTTCATCTCAGCGCTAGGCAGCAATAAACAGTGAAATCTCCTATATATATAGGCTATGGCACAATCATAAGACCTGATAATTAATTTTTGTCACAAAGAAGAGTTCACAAAGAATATTTCAGTAACCATATAATCTACAGAGCTAAAAGCTGATGCGCCATCTAGAGGACATCCTATATTTTACACTCGGGGGGTGTGTCATTTGCTACAGAGATCTGCTTTTTCAAAATGGCTGCAATTTCAGAAACCACATTTCACAGATGCAAGTGAATTAGGTTGTTGAATAATATGTATTAATGATTTTTCTAAAGCCTATGTTGTATGTAGAAAACAGTTATAGCTCATTTTCAAAGCCGTTTTTTACTGATTTGCACTTATGTTTAACCATTTAAAAGTGTACTTTTTAATGTCCTCTGTAGTGGACGTTGGGGCTTATGTCTATTTTTAGGTAAAATTTGTGGAATTAGTATAGAAAATTACTATACCATGTCCCATTGTCCCTTATAAAGGACATCTGACAAAAATGAACATAGATTACTTAGTAGAGTGAGTATGGGGTTGTACTTTGCCTCAATAAATGATAATTTGGTTCAGGTGACCACCTTATTATTATTATTATTATTATTATTATAATTATTATTATTATTACTACATAGAATGAGGCGTGTCTGTACTGGAATTCATCAGATCACTGCCACACATATGTAGATTTTAAGAAAACTTGGAGGGGTCAGTTATTATTTTTTCTAGAGCTGTATATCATGATTAAATAAAAAATACAGCTATGATATCACAAACACAATCATAAAGTTGATCTTATGTAAGGTCTTGGAACTCAACTCACTTTTTTATTAGTTTCATATTCAGTTCTCATCTGCAGAGTTTGTGTTAATTGGCTTTCAGAAAGATTAGTTGGACTTCTTATAACTAATGTTAGAGGAAATCAGTTTTTAAACAAAAGAGCTAAAACAGAGGGCGGTTAAATACTGACAGATCAGGTACAGATGTGTGTTTGCTTACCTGGCCTTTACGTGTCTCACAGTTGTGCAGGTAGCTCAGGTGGAAAATCTTCAAGTTCAGAGTGCCAACTTTCAGATACTTTAAAAAAAGCTGGGAATAAACATGAGCAAAATGATAAGTTAGAGGTCAAGTTATGAGTCATTGGTCTGGCACTTTGGTGGTGTTGAGATTTTAACCCATTGTTCACTGAATTGCACTGATTAGTTACTTGCAGAACTAATGACATAAAAGTGAACATTAAATGAAACAGGTAGGAAAACTCACGTCCTCATCATCATCTGTGAAATATGGTCCGTTGGACTTATTGACCGCCATTATGACCGCCACAACATCTTTTCCGTTCATAATGGGTGTGGCCAAGATATTTCGGGTGCTGTATTCTGTCAGGTCATCAACAAACGGGCTGAAGTGACTGTCCTGTAATAAAAAGGATTAATTCAATAAGTAATACAAACGTAATAATTTGCCATCTTATAAAGTATGTTTGTTCATTGAGGAGGTGGCACAGAGGTTGGCGCTGCTGCCTCACAGGTCTGAGATCCCCGGTTTGATCCTGACCCCGGGCTCCACCTTGTGGAGTTTGCATGTTCTCTCAATGTCCATATGGGTTTTCTCCGGTTTCCTCCCACATTCCAAAGACATGTGTGTTAGGTTAATTGGTGTGTCCAAAGTGCCCTTAGTGCGTGAGTGTGTATGAGTATGTGAGTGGCCCTTATCTAGGGTTGGTCCTGCCTTGTGCCCTGTGTCGCCGGCTAGGCACCAGCTTACCTGTGACCCTGACTTTGGCTTTATTAGAGCATCACAGCAATATATTTAGGATAAATCTACAGTGTTGGTGAACACAGATACCCAAAGAATCCAAAACTCTTTAATATACTTCTGTGGTTTGGTGTCTGAATTTCAGCAGTATAACATGTTAATATCATTGATTTGTACCGTGATATTTTTACGACACAGTTCATATTTGAGTGAAATAATCCGCAGTGAGAAAGGGACATGGCACATAGAAATAAATGGATTAAGTCAAGAGGATTTGGCTGGCCTGAAATATGCATCTACTCCAGTCATGCAAACGCATTCATGATGAAAAATACAATTTCTATACATCATAATATCATACAGACAGACGCCAATTCTAATATAGAAATAAAGACCATGACCTTAACAAACAAAAAATATTTAAATTATTTCTTACCTCTCTGACGTCTTTGACATTAATGTTTTTCTTGGACTGGGCGACGTGTCCTACTATGCCGATGTCCAAAGGGAAGACGATTTCTGAGTCTGGAGGAACCACGCAGTCTTCTAGCTTGGATGTGGCGTTGACGTTGAAGAGTCTGGTGGCCAGTTCGGCAATGCCGTTCCTCTGCCTGTACATAAAGAGGCTGCAGCGGTCGGCGTGGATGAGCGCGCTGACCCTTCTCAGGATTTTGAAGATGACTTTCTCCATGTTGATGTTCTCCTGCATGTCTTTGATCAAATCGAAGAATATTGCTCCTTCCTCCACCTGACACACCTTTTCAAAAGAGTCCAAATCCACCTTGGACTCTGGGATTCCCATCACGGATGCCACAGTTCCAGGTTTGAGCTTTTTGTCAAAGTACTTTTTGGCGAATTCTGGGTTTCCATCCAAGAACTTCTCCACGTCTTCTCTTTTGACACTCATCTTCGGGTTGCGGTCACAACCACAGCTTCAAATTACATCCAAATCTAAAACTGAGAGCTAAATTTAAAGCACATAATCCTAAAACTGGAGGAAAAGAGGGACTGACTGTAGCATCTGCAGCAGAAGCAGGGGAGTCCAAGTCACCCGTCACCAAGGTGTTTCCCTAATAGTCTTGAAGGTGAAGCAGGATCTGCTCATGCAAAACTGATCAGGTGATCAGCAGCAAAGCTGGAATCCACCTGCACCACTGAACAACTTTATTCTTTCCGTTTCTTCTTCAGAGCATCAACAGGAATCAGGCATTTTGTAGAAAATAAGAAAATAAAACACTCCAAAAGTAACAGACGTGGACTGAATCTGCAGTTTGGTTCGTCCCCCTTCTCACTCTACCAGGCCTTTGTGACCTTTGAAAGCTCTTTATGTTCTTATTAAAAACACACTCCTCATGCCTAAGCCCTATTTAGTCAGGCCACTAGCTGATTATCTCAGCACTCTGGTTGTTTCTTCACCATGAGAGCAGGAAAGTGAACACATGTGAAATGAAAAGACTCTTTTAAAAAATCTCACAATACAATTATACCATCATGTGACATGAGCAACGCTGCAGTGTTCGAGGTTCTCAGAGCCCCTAATTCAGAGGAACTGAAAAATGACCAGAGCCGCCGAAGGTTAAAGGGTGTTGCTCAAGTTGCTCAGGTTTGCCTTAGTTATTTATTATGTAGAAAATGTTTGTATATCAAGCATGACATTCACTCTTCTAAACTTTTTAATTCAAAGTACAGTGGTGCTTGAAAGTTTGTGATCCCTTTAGTATTTTCTATATTTCTGCATAAATATGATCTAAAACATCGGGCTTGGAACCGGCACAAAAGATACCCTGGCTAGTGTTCCTTAATGGCTGGTTTCAATAATAATTTTTAAATTACGGTATTCAAAAAACCGAATTCAAAAACAAACAAAGTATGTACAAAATCTCTTTCAACCAAGAATTTTCATTTTGCTGCTCCACCAACTGTAATCATCCATAATGTTAATTTATTATTACTGGGAGGCAAAAACAAAAAAGGTTCAGAGTTTCCGTCCCTAATCTTGAATAGAAACTCATTCAGTGTGCAATTTAATGAATTTATTGCATTTAAATGATCCAGAGAAATGCTTCATTCAGCAATAATACTTCTGGAGAATTAAATTTAATACAAAAATAAGAACCACTTGTCCAAAGATGCTCTTATTCGTTTGAAAATGGTTTGTATTTAAATCACAATATGACGTAAAGAGAACAATGAACAAAAGCAGCAACAGAAACAAAAAAGCAAACCATTTAAATATCAGTCTACACATCACAAAGCTCAGTATGACACCTTCACCAGCACCACAATGTACATTTGATTATTGATTATAAATGCACCTGTTTTGTGACAGACATAAGTAACTCTGTGAATGATGTAGCTCTAAAATGTAAGAGCAAATTAAACAAATAAATTATCCAATAACACAAAGGTATATTATGATTATATATTGTTTCTAACAATTTGCTGATGTAGCTGCTTTATAAAATTTAAACCGCCTGCTCAGCCATAAAGTCACCAGCACACGATGCAGACATTTTTACAGATTGTACGTCTTTCTCCTGAATGGGAATGAGTGATGGAAATGTGCTTTTGTTAATTCGATTTTTTTAATAGCACATTTTAATCAACTTGTATTAAGTGCCCAGTGGCTCACAGCTGCCACACACATGAACCCACACTTGGATTGTACATAATATACACTGTGTTGTACAAACTTTATTAGCCTAGCGGTTAAGGCACTGGACTCTGGTCCAGAAGGTTCAGGGTTCAAATCCCACCTCTACTAAGCAGCCATTGATGGTTCCTTGATCAAGGATCTTAATCCACAATTGTTTGGATTGTAACATTGTATAACATTGTAACATTGTATAAATTGTTAGTTACTCATGATAAGAGCATCTGCTAAATGCCATAAATCTAAAATGGCTCAACAGAAGAATCCTGGTTCGCTGTAGATGGATGAGTGTTCTGTAAGTTCTGCAGAGGTTTGAACACAAACATCTGTTCTGTAAAATCAGACGAACCATCTCCATTTCCAAATTTGATCAGATCATAATGACTAACATTACACAAATAACAGGAGTCATATTTCTCTTTACAGATGGGTGTTCCTCCTTCTGATTTAAGTGTTTATTCTGTTTCCAACATTTTTTTTGTATTTGTTTGATTGCTTTTTTTAAAATTTGTTTTCTATTTGCAGCATGTTGGCCAATGAGAGTTGTTTAAGTAAATAAATAAATAAATAAATAAATAAATAAATAAATAAGCAATCATTACAACAGCATGCTGCAATTAATGATTAGTATTTATCTATAAACCTGGAGCAAAAACAAATGATAACATGTTAACAATCTGTGAACTCAGATCTGAAGTACAGCTCTACACACAGTGCCAGGATCCATCTTAAGCAAAAGGTCAGGAGGATTATGGACACATTAATAGCTTCATACCTGCATATTGAAGACAACAAAGCCTTTAACAGGTGTGTGTGTGTGTGTGTGTGTGTGTGTGTGTGTGTGTGTGTGTGTGTGTGTGTGTGTGTGTGTGTGTGT
>JAVSBU010000054.1:4733065-4745601 GCA_033118015.1 Loricariichthys derbyi | reverse complement strand
AATCTTTGGTGACAAAGTTATGGCCAAGAAACCCACAACAGTCACAGAACTGTGGAAGAGACTGGAAGAAGAGTGGAACAAAATCACACCAAAGAAGTGAGAGACTAGAGATGTCCTGTGGCCACAGATGTGGTGAAGTCATTCAAACCAAAGGCCCACTGATTGGTGACTGTTGCAACCTTCAGATCTTGGAAAGTCATTCTCATACTAATCATTATAATTTGTTCTATCTTAACTTATTTTCATTTTTAAAAAATCAACACAAATTGATTAGGGTTTGCCAATCATGATAGTATGTGCATGTGATCACAATTTATTTTTACAGAACTATGTCTGAAACAGGCATTATAACAAAAAAACCTTCATCCTTCTTTCCTCAGATATTCTCAGTCCTCGGCAGCACGGTTTCCATGGAGATAAGACATCAAGCCCATATCCCCCCTCCCTCATCCATCTGTCCTGGATTGGCTGTTCCATAGAGTTTAGAAAGGCACGACGCTTTCCCAGCATCCTTTGCCCCATTCACGAATAGCTGCAAACCAGGAAGTCACTGTGGGGAAGGCATGGCAGATACCTCTACAGGCTGCACTTACTTACTCCTGTGATGAGGGTGAGTCGTTCTTTCTGTTTTCTCTTAGCAGGCATTGTGAATGGGGGGCAACTGTGTGAGGGACCTGTTATTTAAATGAAATTATGGGCTGCTCCCCACATCATATAGGTCTAATATATATGATATTTGAAATATTATGATGACCACATATTACCCAAAATATGAATCACAGGTTACAAAACTGAAAAAACTGTCAGAGCTATTAAGATGCTCTAACCTGACACTATCTTTATGTCCAGGACGTTTGAAAAACATCAGGCAACATCTCAATAGATGAACCAGGCAGTATATATTATTGTTATTGCAGAAATTTTAATCAATGTTTTAGGTTTCTGCTTACTGACAATGTAGACCTTCATCAAGAACGACTCATGAGCTCAATGTACCCACACTGGACCACTAGTGATATGATAATGATATGGGTGATATGTTGGGTAGTTAAAACATAACTATGAAGGAACAGACAGATCTGACATGAACTTGTTTATGAGCTGAAAGCCCTTAACCCACAAATGCTTAGATTGAAAGACTATCAATTATAAATCTCCCTGGATAATGTATAAATTTACAAAATATGGCCAACTAACCTCATTTTATCCATCATTTTATATCACAGTAATGACATATATAACAGCATAGTAATTTTACTGATCGCAATATTCTTGGCTAATTCCGATTACCCTTTTTTTTAGCATATGATTGGCTGATTCTGATTTCTTTCTGTCTGAGAATTATAAATAACAGCATATAGAAACAGTCTTGTTAAAATTTTCTTATAATGGAAATTCCTTCAGTGCTAAAGAAAGATAGCAGAAGCTGCTGGTTTGTGCCAGGCTCTCTCTAGCTTTAGCTTTAACCTCTTACCTTTAGTTAATTTTGTCAAATTACACACATTCAGCGAGGCAATGGTGTTTGAAACGTCTTATTATATTCGTTGCTACGAACATTTTGTGTAAGTGTAAATGTGTCCAGCACAGAATAGTTTATATGAGGCTGACCTGTTTAGGCTGATTAAACTAAAAACCATCCGGTTCCGTTCACCGGCCGATCGATCAATACATCTCTATTTAACATAGTTTAAAATACCAAGAAGCAGAGGTGAATGCAACACAGCAGGTTCAATAAGCAAACTATTATAATCAAGAAGAGATATCAAAGTGAGTGGCTGAAGTGAGTCTAGTCCACCAGAGGAGTGAGCAGACAGTCAGAGACTTGGGTACAGCAAGGGGTGAGACCAAGAAATGCTGAGAAGAAAGAGGAGATCAGAATCTAAACAAGAAAAACTGACTTTGAAGTCAGGGAAAGAGATCATGGAGTTTAAAAATGGGTGAGCAAGAGACATTGTAATGAGTGGTGATGAGGAACAGGAGCAGGTGCCAACAGATGGGTGAATAAGAGCAGTAAAAGGGTAGAATAGATTAGAAATGTGTGTGTGTGAAGATTGGGATAAAGTATGAAATAAATATATTTCTTCACCCAAAGGTTCAACAAGTAGCTGTATAAAAGGGACTTAATCACATTTTTGAAATATCAATTTGGAAGTGTTGTTTTTAAACCTGTGAACACACACATGGGATATAACAGCTAAAGTATGAAACACTCATACCTAAAACAGCACCAAAAAAAAAAAAACAACAACAAAGAAACAAATGACCTTGACTCTGTATTACAGAACTCATGACCATGTCCTTACAAATATTAAGTGTTTTTATTAGTACTTCCATTAGCTAGACTGCATTCATACCGAATCACTTTAGCAAAACTTTTGGGGAAAAATTAGTGCATCTCTGGGCAGAAATAAATGTTGTGACATTGCAGAAGCTTGTGGAAAAGATACCACAACAAATACGTGCCGTAATCAAAGCTAAAAGCGGTCCAACCAAATATCTGAATCTTCAAAGTGAATAGACATTGATCAGATAGTCGTTACATGGTACATACCTGTACTTCATACTGCTGACTTTCTTAGAACTTATCGATGAAGTCTCTACCCTAAATGCCCTCTCTTTACTTAAAGTACACCTGAATGATCTCAAAGACATCCTTAGCAAGTATGAAGAACACATTTCTCATAAAGAAACAACTGAAAATGGTAGTTTGCATTCCTAATCAGGTGTATTCAAAGCACAGCATATTGCTGAAGCCCGATATCACAGAATACCGTTATCATTTCACAGCATTGTCACACATGATCACCCATTTCACATTGTCATTACTGAGCTGTCTGCACATTAGTTCTTTGCAGACTGTGTTGGATCTGGGTCAGGCTTGCTTTGGTTTGTTCTGAAATGTGAATTATGAAGGGAAGACGCAGCTGCTGGAAACCACAGCTCCTCAGAACCTGAGTTTGAAATGCATTTGAATGTGCAAAGGTTCGGCAGTGTATTTATGGACCTACATAGATAACACAATGACGTCTTATTTTTGGGTTATAACATCCAATTAGTTTTATCTAACATTCCACATTCTATGCCCGATGTAACAGTCCCTGCACGGGGAGGGGAGCTACTATCTGAGGAAGATCATCCCTCTGAAATTGTTGCAGTTGGTTAGACCCAGTTTCATTAAGTACCATACAGTAACAAAAATCGTTAATGAAGATAGATAATAAGAGACCAGGAGGACGTGAAAAGGGCAGTTTTTTTAAAACGGGCATTGGAGCTGAACGCTGCCAAATGTGCCAAGGTCATATTTTTTCAGGTCATAGAGAAGTAGTAACTGGTAACCACTGGAGTTGTAGGGCTGATGATTTATCAGTGAAATGAGTTGGCAATGTGGAACACTAGGTTACTACACCGTGGTGGTGCAGTATGGTGCTACACCATAAAGTGCTATTCATTCAATAAAATAAATATTATAAAAAATAGTCCTTGTGTTTTTTTACAACAGTTAATCTAATGTGTTGGTCCTCTCCTGCCACCTGAAGACGACCAAGACATGAAAAGCTGCCGACAAAGAAGACAAAATCCATAATACAGAATACACATCTGGGGTGAATGCCAACATACATATATGAAAATGAACTACTGTTCAGACCATCATGCCACATTCCACATACGTGTATGTATCATGTGACATGAGGCCTGAACAGGACTAGTGAGTGCAACTTTGGTGTGATTTGAACCATTTTTTAAGACTAAATTTAAAATATAAACACTTATTTTCTGGAAAGGCGATTCTTGTTAATTATTGCCTTTTTAAAAAGAAACAAAGACATGAGACTTCACCTTGTCTTTTTGAACTCTGGACGCAGACATGAGTAAAGAGACAGAGACGTAACCTAACTGTACATTTAGGATTGGTCAGGTTAAACATGCTATTACAGTAATCCATAGGACACATTATCCAGATGATGACATTTTGGCTTGTGTATGCAGGACAATGACTGCAGCTCAAACAGCCACCACAAACTACTAAAATCTGCACACTTTGCCCTTGTGCTCAATGAAAGACTTGACAAATTTGCTATCACTACATTCAAGCCGGTGATGAAACGTTGGCCCCTCCCTGTTTATTGCAGCCTATAAAAGCTGAAAAGGTCAGCCTAGTACTGACTTCTTTTCTGTTATGTAGTGCCAGCAAGTTTTATACGACATGTTTTCTGAATCCCGCCATAGATAAGACAGTACGGAGCCAGATTTACATTAAAGAGAGATTGCCCAAGTACGTCTTCGATCTTCAGTACACAAAGCCACTGGGGCGCCTTGAACTTGTATAATTTGGTAAGTTACCTTTTGTTTACTTTGCATTTCTTGAAGGTCAATTTAATTAATTTGTTGCTGATATGATATAAAGGTGTATAAGACTGCACAATAATTATATGGATCTTATATTTTTAAATAGACACAGGTAGAAAATAAAAATTGTTAAAATGGGCCACAATGATCTAGTATAAAAAAAAAATAAAATGGAGAAACTACATGCCTGTTCCATCACATGCTCACCTCAAATTACATTGTTTGTTTTAGGATTAAGATCTGCATGTTTTAAAAACATTGTCTCTAATCATGTAATTCTACTGTCAAACCTTTGCACCCACCTCCTACATGAAGCTTACAGTTGCTGTTTCAAGAAACTTTTTAACGCTGACAGAAACCTTATAAGCAGTCTGCTGGGAACACGTTTGTGGTTTATGGCAGTTTGCATAATGTTTAGCCATAAACTGAACTTGAAACGTTAACAACAGTTGGCAGAACTTACAGCTCCAGAGCACAGTTTTAGTTTAAACTAAAGGAGATAAATTCAGATACCATTCATCTCTAACCCAAAGAACAGATTATCTCCTAACGACATCAGTCCCCTGACAAACCCCAGAGGAATATTTTTGCATTACATTTATTCTTTTTAAAGGATTGTTAACCAAAGCAGCAAAGACTCATAAGTAATCCCTCAACAGAACAGTTTCTGTTTTTGAAAACAAAAGTATAGAAAAACCGTGCGTAGGCATAAAACCACAAACATACTGAGCCTTTTTGGTTTGCCAAGAAGTAACAAGGATTAATCTTTGTTCTGTGCTGATTTAAGAGTTCTGTCGTCATGTTCTCTATTATTTCAGGATCAGTCAGGTAATGTCACCAGGATTAACCCTAATATTAGTAGTAAACCCTAACACTGATATTAGAGATTCTTATTGTGGATCCACTCAGTGTCGCAACAAAAACTTTCCAGATAGGGTGAACCTTCATTTACACTTCATATACCAACTAAAATAGCTAATATGTATAAAGCAGTACATATTTATATTCATATTGGAAAGTCCTATAATACATCCTACATGAAGCAGACTCTGAAGTAAATGAAGGAGGGTCCCGTCGGTCCATATGTGTTGGCATGACTTGATATGACACCTTCACGTGTTTGATAGTGATTATCCAAGAAAAATTAGACTTCTTTCATAATGACTTGAGTACACACTCAAACAGATGTGCATGTTGGAGCACTAACTGTTTAATGAAGTGTTGCAGTGAAAATGAAATGCTGTACATTGGTCTCCTAAAGCAAAACGTAGTCTTGTTTGGAATCCTGTGTTTCTTTAAGGTCTGCACTGGAGAAATAAGATTACATAGCTAACAAGTAACAGAATTCCATCTCTCCAAAAATGTATTGATACATCTCACCTCTCAGAATCATCTAAGCCTTTCCATAAACACATACATTTACATACAACATTTATTTGCAAATACATCAATCATCAAATTAAGACTATACTTTCTATTAGGGTTATTAACCTGCTTAACCCAATTTCCCTTACCAGACTCGTTACCTGATGTAGTAAAGCAGTTGAAACAGAACAGAGCAGCCTCTGGTTTAGTAAATCCAAGTTTTACTAAACACTGGTTTAAATACAAAAAAGGCAACTGGCTTCTCTGGCCATGCTTTGCTCACCCATATTAGTTTATGTTGCCCATTATAAATACTTTTTCTGCTGTGGATAGTAAGTTAAACTTTACAAACATGTCATGTGTCTGATTTATACTATACAAACCACCCTAGTGTCTGATTTACACTAACCACAGCATCTGCTGTTTTTTATCCTAGTCCATGTTCTGTTCTTGTAACTTTTAGTAATTTAAGCACTTCTGTATCTGACTCCAAATTGATTGTGAGGTGCCTTAGGGTTAATGTTGCCTGGGTTGGTTTATTATCTGTTGACACCATCACCTCCTCCACTAGTCAAAACTAAGATTTTGGATCACTAATCTGTATTTTTCGGCTACAGCAATTATCAGTATAAATAGGTTTTATCCAAGTGACTGCATGTGATGCTTTTGTTGTTCATATTTGCAACGAGATCAAATTGGCAATAATCATTAAGTAGTCATTGAGTAATCATTTAAAGATACAGAGAAAATACTTACCACCAGAGGCGGGCGACGCCAAGGGAGAAACCGTGTATCTCTAAACTGTACCCACCCGTTGCAATTACCTTGGGTCTGAACCCTACTGTCATCCCTCTACAAAGGAATGGCATTACCTGCTGGTCCTACTCCCTCAATCATGGGAGAAAGATCATTTGTACTGGACAAACGATACCTCGTGTCCATCGCGCTGGAGGATATCAGGCGCTTCAGTGCCAACCGGTATGCACCATAAAAGTCATGCCCCTTTGCCAGTGGAAAGCGATCCACTGAAAAACCTGGTAATGGTGCAGCAACAAACACTGCTCCGGCCAAACTGTAAATAGGGTCCATAGCGTCCGCTAGGTGCTCGAAGCACCTTCTGGTTTGCTGCCAACCCTCCATGGCATCGCGAACCCCCTCAGTGTCGCAGTGTGCAGTGGCAAAGCTCCTAATAATTTCTACAGAATTTATACAATTTTCTGTGAAAGTGCTGAATTCTGAGACGAGTATCAAATAAAAAAACGATTCATTTCTACATATTAAAGCTTTTGATCACTTCAGCTATAATTCTCCTAATAGCCATAATTTTAATTATTGAGGTGCATGTCAGCATAACCACTTATTTTCTTAATATGACTGAGATTGGAGTATGTTGTTTACATGACCTCTTAAATAATCAGATAACTGCAGAAATCACTATGATTGGATTATTAAGTGCATATAAACACACTCACTGTTGTTTTTTTTCTGTTTCAGCATTTGTTTGCATACAGGCTAGAGAAGAGCAGAGGTGTGATGAGCCTTGCTAAAACCTGGACTTTGTAAATGCAGAGTAACAGCAGCCAGGATTCTGTTTACCACAAGTGTGAGCACTCACTTAGTGGATTATGTTTTCCTCATTAAGCCAGCTCAAGGTTTCATTTTAAAATGTTGCTGGAGTTGAGACTGCTTTTCTAAGCTACTTGGGAAGAATTACTGTTTATGCTTTCATTGTCACCATCTTTCTCCTCTTTAGGATAGAAGATTTATAACTCCTGCAATATAGACAGATACACGATCAGAAGACATGGAGGAAGCAAAACCTCTATTCACGAGTCTCTTGGAACGGAAAGTTCGGCAGAGAAAAGGACCAGTGGAGACCATTAGGACCAAACTGCGTACTAAACTTTCCTGTTCAGGAACCAGAGTGAAGCACACCATAACCAGCTTCTTTCCTGTGCTGCTCTGGCTGCCGAAGTACAACATAAAGGAATATGTGTGTGGTGATTTAATGTCAGGGCTCATAGTGGGCATCATTTTAGTACCGCAAGCCATCGCTTACTGCCTGCTGGCAGGTTTGGAGCCCATTTATGGCTTGTACACATCATTTTTCGCCAATATCATCTACTTCTTGCTAGGCACGTCCAGGCATGTATCTGTGGGAATATTCAGCCTCATGAGTTTAATGGTGGGACAAGTTGTGGACAGAGAAGTGTATCTCGCAGGCTTTGATTTAACCGAAGACACGCAAAAACCATTGGATATTGGATGGAATGACACTGAAGACTCCCATGAAATGGTCCTGAACTTTACCATAAAGGCCTTAGACATGGAGTGTGGAAAGGAATGCTATGCTATCAGTGTTGCAATGGCATTAACGTTCCTTGCTGGAATTTACCAGGTATTTCCTTTTTTTGAATTATTTACATGCGATGGGAGATTCCTGTGTATAAAAAAGGCATCAGCTTGTATATTGCTACAAATCTTTTTTGTCTGCACAAATTGATGATACACCTGAGTTTCGGATGCATTATCAGCGTTATCAAGTAAATTAATTGACAAAATGATTGTGTAGCCCTTTAGAAACACTGACTCTATAAACATAAACACTAATACTAACAATGGTAACTTCTACAAGCCTGTGAAATTTTTTTCAACTGATTGATAATTAATGTGCAGTATATGAGATGTTAGACTTGCTGTAGCCAAAAGTCAATCCTGACATGTTTTTTTGTTTTTTTTCACAGGTACTAATGGCTGTTCTAAGGCTGGGTTTTGTATCGGTTTACCTTTCTGCTCCAATGCTGGACGGGTTTGCCACTGGTGCCTCATGCACCATCCTGACAGTCCAAGTGAAGTACCTTGTGGGTCTGAAAATCCCTCGTCACCAGGGCTATGGCACAGTCGTGGTGACTTGGATCAACATTTTTAAGAACATACAAGACGCCAACGCTTGTGATTTGATCACAAGTGCTATTTGTATTGCTGTACTAGTGGCAGGGAAGGAGCTTCAGGATCGGTACAAGGACCGTCTGAAGATTCCACTTCCCACTGAACTGGTAGTAGTGGCGGTAGCTACCATAGTGTCTCACTTTGCTGATCTCAATGGTTTGTACAAGTCAAGTATCTCAGGGGCCATTCCGACTGGTTTTATTCCACCAAAGGTCCCAAGTTTTGAACTGATGCCAAGGATAGCAATCGATGCCATTCCACTTGCTGTGATCAGCTTCGCCTTTACTGTGTCTTTGTCGGAGATGTTTGCTAAAAAGCATGGCTACACTGTCAAACCAAACCAGGAGATGATAGCCATTGGATTCTGTAACATCATCCCGTCTTTTTTTCATTGCTTCACTACAAGTGCTGCTCTTGCCAAAACGATGGTGAAAGATTCAACAGGATGCAAGACTCAAGTTTCCAGTGTGGTGAGCTCCTTCGTTGTGCTCTTGGTCCTTTTGTTTTTAGCTCCATTCTTCTATTCCCTGCAGAAGTGTGTCCTTGCATGCATCATTATTGTCAGTTTAAGAGGTGCCCTGAAGAAATTCAGAGATTTACCCAAGCTTTGGCAGCTCAGCAGGATTGATGCGGTTGTCTGGATGGTCACTATGAGTTCTACGGCATTAATCAGTATTGAGATTGGGCTCGTGATCGGAGTAGTGTTTTCTGTTATGTGCATGGTGGCTCAAACCCAGCGCCCTAAAGTTTCATTGCTGGGCCAAATAGAGAACACCGATCACTATGAGGACATGGACGAATACAATAATCTTGTGTCTGTTTTAAAGGTAAAAATCTTTCGCTTCCAGGCTCCACTTTACTATGCCAACAAAGACTTTTTCTTAAAGTCACTATACAAAGCCACTGGGCTTGAGCCATTTATTGAAAAAACTAGACGGAGAAAACAAGAGAAAAAAAATAAAGAGAGAACTGCAAAAAAGAATAACAATGAAAATAACGATATATGCATAGGACTATTTGTTAATGAAGTGAATTTTCATACTATAATCCTTGACTTTTCCTGCATATCCTTCACTGACACAACAGGAATTAACACTTTAAAAGGACTGATGAAAGACTACAGAGAAGTCGGTGTAAATGTAATCCTAGCTTGCTGCAACACAAAAGTCATAGATTCTCTCAGACGAAGTTATCTGTTTGGAACCGGTGACAAAGAAATGCATAATCTGTTATTCCACTCTGTTCATAGTGCAGTGTGTTTCGCGACATCGGAAACTTCACCATCAGTGAGCACTACAACTGTGTAAAATGACTTGTTGAATGATTACTACTGATAAATATGCACAAGCGCACAACCAATATTACTTAAAACCAACTACTGTCTTTTTATAGATTAAACATTTTTGTATATACTAAATACACTACAGCAGATCCTGAAAGCATTAATTTTTTAACAATCTAGCTTAACAAGACTTGTATGATTAAGGTTTTTATTACTGTACTGTAAAAACATATTCAGTTCTTATGAATATGTCTAATGTATTATTTTTGTACTAATAAATGAGGCAAACATTTTATTTTGTGTCACCACATCAGTTGATATATTTAAAGATACTTAACAAATACTGGGAATTTAAAATTAATATCCTTAACTTTATCTAACTTTAACTAATTGACTTCCCCTTTACCTCAAACGTAGTCGAACAGCAAAGTTCGAACCTTGCTTCAAAGCTCCAAAGTTAAGCTGTTCAAAATGCTTCCTATAAATGCAGGCTCTACACTTTCCTTAAACCTCAACCAGTTCTTAATATTTAAAGTCTGCTGATCACGTCTATCAATCTGGTTTTTTTTTTTTTTTTTTTTTTTTTTGGTGCTGACTGCTTTATGGTCTTTGGCGCCATCTCGTGGTCAGTCAGTAGTACTGGTGGAGAAAAACCTGGTATTTCTCCAGCAAACACATCACCTTCCTAGTGCCTACAGCACTCAGCAGGCCTATACTAAACAAATGCTCATCATTTCCACCTCGTCAACGAAACATATTTCAACCCCAGTCTTCAGTCCATTCCTTGCCAGTTCTTCAGCAATCATACCTGGCCCACCCAGATGATATGGCTCACCAGTCATTCACCCATTGTCTTATTGTCTTATGGTAGTCAGGGTCGCAGGAGAGCCAGTGCCTAGCCGGCAACACAGAGCGCAAGAGAGGAACGACCGACGACAGGGCACCAATCCATCGTTTGGCACACACACTCATACTCACACACTAAAGGCACTTTGGAAACATCTATTAACCTAACACACTTGTCTTTGGAATGTGGGAGGAAACTGGAGTAACCGGAGAAAACCCACGCAGATAAGGAGAGGACATGCAAACTCCACATAGGTGGAGCCTAGGATCGAAATGGGGATCTCAGAACTGAGGTGTACACTGCCTGCTCCACCATGCTGCCCAGATCACCATTTAGATTCTGCAAACTCTGCTACACATCTCTATATTTCCGGGTTATCTTACGTTGTTTTTTATCACTCTAGTCCTGCTACTTGACCTCCAGTTTCCCAGGACCTGTCTTCATGATCTGCATCCAGCTGTTCACTCTCACTGTCTACAATCTCCATGCTCAATGCCCTGCTTCTAGCTATGCTTTCGCTATATGATCTCCAGCCCTCGTCCACCTGCCTGTAGCTCAGCTCCGTATCAGCACTTCCAATCCCCACAACTCTATTATTGATTTTAAAAATACTTTAATAACTACATTTACATTTTCAAAGTAACACTATTCAGCAGAAATATGCAATCTCTTTCATTTGTGGACACAAATTAATGTTAGGCAGGCAACTCAACTTTAAGTACAGTATTTATTTTATGCAGCTCATGCATATTTCACATGAACTATCATAAAAGGTAAGCGCTCACACTTTGACCCAAAATATGCATTAGTATAACCTGCAATTGTCTCTCACACCAAAAAACAGCATGAGCTCATTCTGACTTGCAGAAATATTATGTATATTAGAAGCCATCTCAGGCAGTAATTAGGCTATATGGTAATTATATAACCATCAGAAAAATGACATGCTGTGTTGTAAGACTCTGGAATGGTCATGTGCTCAACTAATTTTTTGTGATAATATAATTCATCAAGATAAATATTCATATGATAACTTTTCAAAAATCATTATTGGAGCAAATCTAAAAATCTAGATGTCACCAAGTCTACAAGAGATACAGTTGGGAGACAAACTTCTGAGAAGACAAAAGACGACAAAACAGAGGAGTGCTGACTTTCATAGTCTTTCTTACACAGCCACCTAACATAAACTCCATCGAGCATTGATAAGAAAGCCAGCCATGTAGTAACATCACAAAATGAGAGCTTAATGTGAAATGAGAAAGCCAGATATTTAGTAACATCACAAAATATTATTTAGAATATTGTGAAATTAGGCTCGATAACACAGATCATCAGATTTTACACAAACCTGTTTAATCCATTACGTCAAATGGGAGATATACCAAATATTAAAAAAATTCTAAAATTGTTCAGATGTGCAGTGAGCCACCAGTTACCGTAAAAGGAAGAGAAATTGGTGGACAGATAGCTTCACTAAGGCTTCAGGCTGCAGCTTCACCAAGCTACCATTGTTACACCTTTGAGCCTTAACTCTCTCTTCTTTGGGTTACATAGGGTGACCAGATCTGATCAAATGTTCAAAAACAAAGATATTTCAAAGATAAATATTTACACACACACACACACACACACACACACACACACACACACACACACATATATATATATATATATATAAAGATACAGATATAACAAAGATAGTTGTACACTAGGCATATGGCTAACACTTATATGAAAAAGAGC
>JAVSBU010000054.1:4712111-4722988 GCA_033118015.1 Loricariichthys derbyi | reverse complement strand
TATTGATGATGGAGATTTGGACCCACTGCCTTCTCCAGAACATCCCAAAGATTCCCAATGGGGTTCAGGTCTGGACTTTGTGATGGCCAATCCATGTGTGAAAATGATGTCTCATGCTCCCTGAACCACTCTCTCACTATTTGAACTGGATCATTTTAGAAAATGGCTGTGTTATCAGCAAAGAAAAGATCCATTGATGGAATAAGCTGGTGATTCAGTATATTCAGGTCAGCTGATCTCATTCTTTGGGCTCATAAAGTTGAACCGAGACCTGAACTAGAACTGCAGCAGAACCTCAGATCATAGCTCCGCCCCCCACAGATGGTGACCTTTTTTTTGGCCAGGCAGTGTATAAGCTGTACTTTTAATTGAGTAGGCTATTTTTATTATCAGATTAGTGGTTAAGTACAGATCTTTACTCCTGCCCCCTCTGGGTAAGATTCGGTTTTAATTAACTGGTTAATTGATTGATTGAGATTCATTATAAGCCCTGCATTTCTTCCCTCTAACTGATGGGCAGGTCGATGTTTTTATGAATGAAGAGGCGCGAGACGGGGCGGCCGCGCGCCTGCGATATTAATGAATGGTGCTAGTAGAAGACGTCATCGCCATTGTGACGTCGCGCTCCTTTTATGGCGAGGCGCGCTCCCGACCTCAGCCCATTCATAAAAACGGGAAGCGTCTCCGCCGCCCGTGGTAGTAAAAGCTCTCGGGGAGATAAGAGCGCACGCTCCGGCTTTATTTATAAGCAACAAACAAACAAAGAGGAGGAAAAAACAGACAGACAGACAGACAAGCGAAGGCGGAAAGTGAGAGAGCCAGAGAGTGAGGATGGAGCAGCTGGAGGAGATGGAGTGCACCGTGCTGAAGCGGCTGCTGAAGGAGGACGGAGCCCGCTGTCTGCTGCTGGACTGCCGCTCGTTTCTGGCGTACAGTGCCGGCCACATCCGGGGCGCCGTGAACGTCCGCTGTAACACGATCGTGCGCCGCAGGGCGAAGGGCTCGGTGTCTCTGGACCAGATCCTGGCCGGGGACGAGGAGGTGAAGAGCCGCCTGCTGTCGGGCCTTTACGCTGCCGTTATTCTGTACGATGAGCGCACGGCGGACACGGGCTCGCTTAAGGAGGACAGCACCACGGCCGCGGTCATTAACGCCCTGGGCAGAGACACATTCGGGACTGATGCCTACCTTCTGAAAGGTAAAACAGCTGGACATCTTCGCTCTTAACATTCTGGTTACTCTGATGAGTCAGTTCTTCAAAGATTCGGGTATAGAAAAGACTTGCGTAATCTGAAATTCAAATTAAATAAGATCACCAACATGGGTTGGGTTATTAAATAGATGCCCCTGCCTAACTCCAGATTATTTGGTACCGGTCTGCAGAGCTCAGAACCTCAGTAATGAGGTGCACACTGTATAGGTTAAGACTTGGGATGTTCAAATCCCACCTCTGCCAAGCTGCCACTTTGGGTCCTATAGCAAGGAAGGCCTTTAACCCAGAACTGCTTCGACTGTAAGACTGTAAAATCATAAAATTGTAAGTCACTCTAGTTAAGAGCATCTGCTAATGTTAAACAATCAAAATTAATCCCCCGTGGGCCACTAATCCGGTTCCACTCCTGAGCTGCTACTCCAAAAACCAGAGTTGACTCATATGTGGCCTACAGTGACTCAAATGATGTGCAGTCTGTTCAAACACTTCTTATGCATATATGTTTAACCCTGGGGGATCCACACCAATTCAGGCATTAGATCAGAAACCAGGGCTCAAACCTTAAATAAAAGATTTGAGTCAGCTCAATGCTGTTACACCAAGTTTAAGGCAGGCTGTTGTTCTTTTACTCAAAGTACAGGTTTGTTTTCAGAAAGCTTTGGCTGAACCACAAAACCAAACCTATCTTATGGTGGCGGAAACATGAACAATGATAAATGTCTCTCACTGTTCTCAACAGTGTGTGTTTTAACCCCACTGTGTATCCCATAATTCGCTTTGCATCTTTATTTCCTTCAGTTATTTAAATAGTATAGATATGACTGTATAAACCCTGCTGCTCTCACAGAGGTCCTGGACCCAGTGCACCTTAACATCTGCCTGAATGTAGCAATCCATCCTGTTGGTGGAGGATGAGATGTGACCACAAACTTTTAGGCATGTTTAAAAATAAGTATTTGCTCAGGGGTGCAAAACAGCCCAATTTTCCCACTCATTCACACCGACTACACCTGATAATTATCTGCTGAGTCGTATCAGGTGCTTTTGAGAGAGGAAATCACCCACCTGTTTGGATTCGTGGGACTACATTAAAAATAAAAGATGGATATTTCTATTGTACAGGTCTAATAAAGACACAGGGAGGCTCTTATCCTGATCAGGGTCCCAGAGGAGGACCTTACACCATGCATCATATCATCACATTGTGTCGTTTGTGCACAGTTTGTTCTCTAACAATGTGCGTTTGAGAGCATCTGGAGTCTGTAGGTGTTTGTTCAGCCCTGAGCCCTTGGAATGTTGCCACATAGGCTACGCATTGTGATCCTGCATTCCTACCTTCTCATCCTAAATGCCTGTAGTCATGTGCAGCCTGCAATTATATTTTCTGATGCATGAAACTGAAATAACTGCTGAAGATCGAGCTGGGGTTCCACGCTGTTCTTATTATACTCAGTACAAATTAGTAAATATATTATTTTCATAAGAAAGTGACAGTGGCAAGGAAAATCTCCCTAAAATGTATCAGGAAGAAACCTTGGAGAACCAAAACTCAAAAAGGGAGCAAACCCTTATTATGTAGGCTTATACTTATTTATGTAGATTCAACTTGCAAACATTAATTTTAGGAACAATCCTTAACAGGGTTAAACATGTTTACTGTAGCAAAGTTCATGCTTTCTTCACACTGGCTATACAAGTTTAGCAAAGCAGCACTAATGACCTGAAGCAACTCAGAAACTCATTACATGGAAGCCCCTGGTGAGTCAAAATAATACAGAGCTGAAATGTCTTATTTCACTGATTCACTACCATCTGAGCGGTTCGTATCCCACCTCTGGGGAGGTGATGAGTGTCTCTTGGCTCCTTCATGTTCTGCCTCACCAGGAGAGTCCTATAGAGTCATGTTGGATGAAAACAAGTCTATCTTATGTTAATTATGTACTATAAACTCTATATAAAAACATTGGCAAGTCATTATGACGTTAAAACTAATTTTATTCACTCCTGCGTTTTAGTGTTATGGCTATCAAAAATGTTGCTTTTCCCTCGGCAGGTGGGTTCGACAGATTCTGTTCCCAGTATCCCAATCACTGTTTAAAGAGCAAAACGTTGCTGGTGACGGCGGCTCAGAGCAGCAGCGAGCCGAGCTGTACCTCCTGTGGAACTCCACAGCATGATCAGGTAAGCTTTCATTTCTCTACTGCCGTTAAGCTCTCAGGACGTCAGTGTGATGTGTCAGCCTTTATTCTGAGACGACGAGGGTGGAAAAAGGTGCCGGTTTGTGTATCACTACGTTCAAAACCACATTAGCCACCCTCGCTGTACCCAGAGCTACCAAATGGACCTTAAGTGCTCCATCGATTGCTGTCATTAAGCTTTCATTTTTTCCGAGTGCTATCTTTTCTCAGGCCTTTCGCTTATCCACCATTTCCTGGCCTTAGAGCTTAAAAGCAGGTCAGAGGAACATCAGCCTAGAATCAATACATATCGTATACCTTCTGCAGAATTATTTATTGTAATGTTGCCCCTTAATGGGACGTAAACTGGCCGGCTTTAGTATAAGACCCAGCAAAGCCTCCCACCAACCTGCTGTCACCAAGAAGCTACAGATTCCTAGAGCGTCACTATAAAGCAGCTCCAGATGATCGATTACTCCATAATTCCTCCTCCATCAAACTAAGCAGCTGTTACTATATGATGGCTACTCTGGGATGCCCAATGCAGTCAAATCAAATCCACAACTTGCTTTATTTTCCTCTTAGGGCGGCCCTGTGGAGATCCTTCCCTTCCTGTTCCTCGGCAGCGCCTTCCACGCGTCCAGAAAGGACATGTTGGACGGCATGGGCATCTCGGCCTTGCTGAACGTATCTTCAAACTGTCCCAACCATTTTGAGGGCACCTACCAGTACAAGTGCATCCCCGTGGAGGACAATCACAAGGAGGACATCAGCTCTTGGTTCATAGAAGCCATCGACTTCATAGGTTGGTTTTTTTTTGGTCATTGTTTATGGGTTATGTTATTGTTTTAACAGGTTGTCGGTGTTGAGGATGTTGTTTGCATTGCATTGTTTTTCCTTTTCACTGAGTCAGTGATTAACAGACTCATCTGCATCACAACATTCCTCTCTTCTACAGGTTCTGTTTTAATCTGTCACCCATTCTTACATCCAGAACCCGTTCACGAGGGTGCATTCATTAGGGGCTCGTTTATCAGTAACGGTTTAGTCTGAGAAAGGTGAAATATTTACAAACAGCTCAAGCTCAAAGGAAGAGTTCTGTCAAAATACAAGTGTAGAATCCTGTCTAAAGCCAAGCTCTGCTCTAAAGCACTAGCTTTAGGTCAAAAGCTTCTGGTCATGATGTTTTGATGCTGGTACCAAACTTAAATGCAGGATTTCTACACATTTTACCCTCCCAAACTGCTTCACCCCTGGCTGATTACCTGAAGCCTTCCAAAGCCTGTTTGGTTAGAAATAAACCCAATGCAAGATTTGCCTACCATAAACCGAAGCCCTGCTGCTGCAGGAGTTTGTTCCTCAGGCTCTTATTTCCATGCCGGTGAGTGGTGGTGGATCCTCGATTCAATTTCCAAACCCAGGTGCAGCACACCATCATGACCCGGTGCAGCGGGGTTGTGAGCATGTCTGCATGCATCAGGCACTGACTCACTGGGTAGCACATGTTCGACGGCCTGTTTGCTCATATATTCCCACTCGCTAATGAATTACCGTCATCTCGTTAGTAATAGAAGGGTGTCGATGTTTACATGTTCTAGCAGGGTGGAGGGTGTGAAATCCACCCCAGGCCGTACCGTGGTGAGAAGTGTTTCAACACCAGAGGCGTTAGAGCCGCCATTTGAAGGTGACATTCTGTGTGAAGTGTCCTCATTAATCGCCAAAGCACACCGAGATCTTAAACGGGCAGTCAACATCCTCCTCAGACAAAAAATGAGTTCCCTTGCATGATAAAGGTGGTTGTAACTTCAGCCCCCCCCCCAAATTCAGCTACTTCGTTCAGACTGGGGCCCAAATGCAACCACTCATTTTTGGGAATCGTTCACATCTGCTTTGTCACCCATTTCCTACACAATGAGAGACATTCACTACTGTACCACCTCTTCTCAATCTATGAATCCTGTCGCACAACCCCGTCACAGGTATTTGCAACACCACCTGCAGGAGCCTGGAGTTATTACCAACTTACACATGTAAGGTGGCAATTTTACACACTTATCTCTACAGAAGTCAGGGCACAGGTCTAAGTTTGCCTTGGACAGGACGGGCAGGTTTGGGGTCACTGTTACAGCCCGGATGGTTGATAACCCCTGACCAACCTCACCTCCCAAAAAATGATGCCTGACCAAACGGAAAGCACTTAAACCCAGGTCCTTGCCCAGCACCAGTTCAGAAACGAACATGCATTCATTCTCTGTCTTATTTACTTATCCTAGTCAGAGTCTGGGAAAAGCCGGTGCCTAGCCAGTGACACAGGGCACAAGGCAGGAACAACCCTTATAAGGTTCACACAATCATACACTAAGGGTACTTTGGAAACGCCTATTAACCTAACAAATGTTGGGAATGTGGGAGAAAACCGGAGTACCCGGAGAAAACCCACACAGACATGGGAAAAATGTGCAAATCCCACACTTGTGGAGCTCGTGGTTAGGATCAAACTAGGGATCTGAGAGCTGTGAGGCAGCAGGGCCAACCACTGCACAGAAACTAACTTAACCTCTTCAAAGAACCATGTGCACATTTTACTGAACCCTTAGGTAATCAGTTGAACTCTGAAGGTCATGGACGTATCTCCTCTGTCTTACAGATTCGGTGAAGGACTCTAACGGGCGTGTGCTGGTGCACTGTCAGGCAGGAATCTCCCGCTCGGCCACCATCTGCTTGGCTTACCTGATGAAGAAGAAGCGGGTGCGCCTGGACGAGGCCTTCGAGTTCGTCAAGCAGCGGCGCAGCATCATCTCTCCCAACTTCAGCTTCATGGGGCAGCTGCTGCAATTTGAGTCGCAGGTCCTGGCCACGTCGTGCTCTGTGGAGGCGGCCAGCCCTTCGGCCACGCTGGCACCCAAGTCTTCCTCGTCTCCGAGCTCGCCCTTCATCTTCAGCTTCCCCGTGGGGCCGGTGGGACCTCAAGGACAACCCAGCAGCCTTTCGTACCTTCAGAGCCCCATCACCACCTCACCCAGCTGCTGATACAAAGCCTGGGCACGGCCTGTGGACTGCAGAAGTGTGCATCTGCCCCTTTATGTATGAAGGAACGTGAAGTTTCCCTTTGAAGGGGTTCAGGGATTCAGACCCATCCTTTCTTCACTGAAATGACACGTAACTCAAATGGGTACTTGATGGGTTTTTAACGGGTGTTTTATGGACAGCCCTCAAATGTCCAGCCAGTTCTGAACAGGACTACTAACAGAAGGAACGTTTATTTACATAATCACAGTGCGTTTCGGGTTCTTCCAAAAAAACAGCGTCCTGGGCTGGTTGAATGAAATTTGAGACTCAGTTTATTCCAGCTGGACACCTTTGTCTGCAACTGCTGGCTTTATGTTAAAGGAACACACAAATGCTTTTCAGCCCAATCTCATTAACCAACAGCTGTAACCAGTAGTGAAAAAATTACTTCAAATTAGTTTATTTAAAGATAATGGACATCTAGGGGCCACTGCTGAGGATTAGGAAGTGAAGGTCAAACCTCTAACAGCAATGTCTTTAAAGTTCCCCAGATTGGCATCTTATCCAGGGGTGGTGCCCACCTTGGAACACGTATTCTGCTCTTTAGATTCCTAAATTACTTTAAACAGCTGGCAATTCTTCTAAACCCTGCTTCTGAAGTCACAGCTGGATTTAAATGTACCTTTAGAAATGTAAACCTTTTCTGTTAGAATGATAGTTTGATTAGGCTGAAGCTGCTGGAGTTTTCCTTTAACCTACAGAAGTGGTGATGTCCTTGATGCGGTGTGAGATCTGAGAGTCAGTGCCTTGTACTGAAGGTACATGGGGGTGTTGTGTCATGTTCTGAATGGCACTTTTCCTGTCGGATCACAGCTACGACCAGGCGGACTGACACACGACTTGAACACTTTCGACCTGCAATACAGACACGTCCCATCCCGCTCCAAAACCAGAGCAATAACGTCTTCTTCCCAGTGGCCACCAAAGCACTGTCACATCCTAAATGTTCGTCTTTCTGTGGTAGCATCATTTCTGCTGTAAGCCTTACACATGGGCACAGAATGTTCTCTTGTTTTAAAGATTTTTGGTACGCATCTGGAGGGTACACAGCGACTACTGTAACGTGGTACCGGTTTAGAAAAGGGTCACACACTGAGCCAGGGTACGAGTACACTGAATTTAATGAGAAGACTGAAGGCCCCTGACCTTCCTCACGTTAGCGTGAAGAGACTTTTATGTTCCTCAGCTTGTTCTTCTGAACAACGTCAAGACATTTCACCCATCCTGCTGAATTTAGAGCACTTTCAAGTGATGCAATATGTTGAGGTTTGTTTTTGGAGCTTTACATTGCGTGTGTGTGTGTGTGTGTGTGTGTGTGTGTGTTTTTGAACATCACGATCTGCTCTTTCACCACGTCGCTGGTGAATGCAATATTTTTAAACCTGGCATGATTCAGTCTGCGTCCCCATTGCAATATCGGTCCAAAGGGTTCAATTTGTAAACCTTGCTGATTTCTCATGTGATGTATATTTTATTTATTCTTGGATTTTCAGCATTAAGTATAAACCTGTTCTTTAATGAAAGCCTGGCGTCATTTATTGAGACAGTTTATTATATTAGGGAGGAAGGTGCTGATGGTGGATTCTGATCCTGTGACCAGGGCTGTCGAATTTGGGGGGGTGGGGGGGGGGGTGTCTGTTGTCCTGGGCCTCAGGCTCAGAGGGGCCCATAAATGAGCCCTATTAATTTATTTTATATTTTAATTCTATCATTATAATATAATATTGGATTGTTTCATTAACATTAACTGCACTTAAAAGCAGCCCAATAACTAAAAAGTATTTATTTTATCTTCACATTTTCCTTTAACTGCATACTTCCCCACGTTCAACAGAAAAATGGTTTGATTCTGACCTGCAGCTGACGCACAGCAACGGGAATTTTTTGAAGAGAGAGGAAGATCTTAAAGGTGAAAGAAAGTACATTGCTCCCTCACTCCTTCGCGGTTCATTTATTGCGGACTCACTGTTTTGCGAATTTTCAAAAAAATATTAATGTAAAATATTTACCTTTGTATTTTTTCTGTTTCGCGGGGTTTTTCGGTTCTCCGTTTAAAGTATGTTTGCACATGCGTAGTACATATTATACAGTGTAAATAACCACCTAAAATGTTTATTAATTTGGCTTAATTACCTAATTGATATTTAAGTTATAAATATTTAATATTGACCTAAATACTTTCTTATTGTGGCTAACTTCACTTACACGATAGATTTTTAAATAAAAGACTCCACCTTTACCTAAATGTATAAACTTCAGCCAGTCACGCCATACATTTAGGTAAAGGAGGAGTCTTTTATTTTGAAAGGGTTTTTCAGCAGTGGCCATCTTTGTTTGATTCCTATCATTCTAGCTGTAGGACGTATATTCAATGGTAAGTGCTCGTATCAAATTTTAAAAATTACATATCTAGGTTTGAGTTTAAAACATTTTTATGAACATTTAAGTATTTTTTAAAAGGTACATGTACAGTATGGGAAAAGTTATGAGGGGAATGTTAAAGGGTTATGTATAAGAGTGTGGGAGGAGTTTATAAAGGTAAAATAATGTATTTACTGTATAACTACTACAATAAGCATAGCGTCGCTACTTCGCCGAAATTCACTTATTACTGGTGGGTCTGGAACGGATCCCCCACGAAAAATGAGCGACAACTGTATATGAAGAGGTTTTTTTTTTTTTTTTTAAATAAGCGAGCAGGAAGGGACAGCAGGACTTTACTCCAGTGAGCCCAGAGATGACAGTAAATAAATAACAACCGCTAACGTTGTAGCACAGTAAAGTTTAAAACCCAATACATTTGTGGTGAAGAGACCAAACTCTTAATCCCTGACTGTAACAGTCCAGAGGAGCATTTGAATAATTAGAAATAATTACTTGTTTATAATTAAATAATAATAATAATACTAATTATAATTATTATTTTTATTAATATTTTATTAATTATTTAAAAAAAAGATTATTACTAAAATAATCTAGAAAATTGCGGGGGTTTGGGGCATGTGAAGCCTTCATGTCCTGGGCCCCAGCAAGTCTGTTAACGGCCCTGACTGTGACTTTTATGAACGCCACTTTTTAAAAATATATAAATTAAGTAGAATCTATAAATTAGTTTATAAAAAGTCATCATATTCAGCTTTATTATTAACCAATATATTATGTATAAATATTTATCAGAACTCAATATCCCCATGCTAATAATATTTTACTTTATACGCTCACATTTATTAATATTTATTATTAGTATTATTTTAGTGATTTATGCAGCAGTAGGTCAAAATCCATCCCCAAAAAAATGACAATCTCATTTTTCTTTACTTAGCATTAGCGAGTAGCATTAGCGAGTGTCTATATCTTAAGTAATGGTTATGGGATTCGTTATTTGAAAGGATTTGATTATCAGCAGTTTCTATTTATGCCATTAAATATTAGTAATTAATTTAATACTAGACACATTTAAAGAATAAAGACCAAAGTTACTGATTTACTGATAACGTTATCACACAGCTAACAAACACCATCTGTGCACAAACTCCAGAGCTAAACAGATTTCATGTTGATCGAGTCCATTTTTTAGTCGTTTGTGCAAAAAGTTTGTCATACTTCAGTCAATTAATTAGTTAAGTGTAAGTATTAGTTAGGATTAAATTAAGAGCTTATTAAACCAAATAACTAAATTTAAGTATCAAAAGTGATACTTTTAGTTTGGGATTAGGACTAAACGGGTCTCAACCATGATGGATGTTTTTACATATAGAGCACCCTTAGACCCATTAAAACTTGCTTTAATACACTTTATTTATTTTCATACATGCTTAATCCAATTCAGGGTCACAGGGATCAGGAAGCATCTCTAGACACTTTAAACAACAGTTGTCCAAACATATCTTTGGACTGTGGGAGGAAATTTGGGAACCTGAACAAAGACATGGAAAGAACATGCAAACAGAGGCAGAGACCAGGCCAGGAACTGAACTGGGGATCTCTGGAGCTATGAGAAGATCACGCTATCCACTGCACTGCTTTGGTAAGCTTAGAGTTTAAAGTCTAAACGTTATGAAGTTATGGTGCTGCACTGCAAGTGGAAATCTTAGAAATCAAAAGGTAAATCTAACCCAAATAGTTCCTCTGTTACTTAAAGATACTGCAACACAAACCTTTACCTTTCTCAGTTCTGGAAATTTAGGTCCTTAAACTGTACTTATTACTATAGGAACTGAAGTCTGAGTACAGGAAATGGAAAATTTGGTTTTGCTACCAGAAGCTTAGGAAGTCAAAGAGGAGGGCTGGGAGCCTTGTTTAAGGGCCCAACAATGGCAGCTTGGCTCAGCTATGATCTGAGGTTCTGCTGCAGTTCTAGGTCAGGTCTCGGTTCAGTAACGTTATGAGCCCAAAGAATGAGATCAGCTGATACCTGA
>JAVSBU010000054.1:4681632-4706537 GCA_033118015.1 Loricariichthys derbyi | reverse complement strand
ATATCATCTACAAACATCATATTCCATGGGGATTCCTGCCTGACCTCATCTGTTAGTCGGTCCATCACCAAAGCAAATCCAAAGCAATCCAAAAGGAAAGGAATCATTTTTATGTTAAGCTTTTTTACCTTATAGGTTAAAATGGGAACAAAAACTTAAGTTAAATTATTTCTTTCCTTTTGGACCACAGGTTCATCATTTCTGCAGTAGAGATTGTTTATGATCAGTAATAACTCTGAGAAGTTTAGTTTTCTTAGATGATTGTCACTAAGGGACTCTCCTGGCTAATGCAACATTTGGGCTAGGAGGGCACAGTGGGCCGAACCCGGTGCCCTACTGAAGCTCCGTATCGATGTTTTGACATGTTGAAGCCTTCTTTATAACTTTCCACACATTATATTTAATTTCATTTCCGCAACATAAATTTTGATAGGTTGAAGCAAAATTCAATTTTCTTAACCGCTACCTGGTTCTAGAAATTTTGGAACCGGTTCTGAATTGGAATCTAATTACCTGGGAATGTAAATGCTCCCTTCACTGATTAATCACATCACTTATGGAATTAGAAACTGTCTTTTGTGTGACAGTTTCAATGCATTTCCTTTTCTATTAACAGTCTGTCATCACAACCGCCGTAACACGACAGCTAACGTAATCATCATAATCTGTGCTGCTGCAGACAGTTTCAAACCCTGAAAAGGAAGTGTGTGTGTCAAGGAGCCGACAGCAGCTTGGCAGAGGTGGGATTTGAGCCCTGGGTGCTTCCTTTTAAAGTGGAGCAAACAAGATCTGCAGCGCTTACACCTCCCTCTGCTCCTCTAACAGCTCCGTGCTTAGAATCTTCTCACTGGTCTGAAAGTCTTCGTTCTGTTGCGGAGAGAGCAGCTAATGAGTGGAAGTTAAAGCCGGGCGGCGCCGACTTCTAAGGTGTTGATCTGAAGCACAGGCGGCACTCGTCTCCCTTATTCGGCACAGGAGCTGAACCGTGAACGAAGCACGTGCCACCTGCTCACATGCAGTGTTAGAATTCAGAGACATGTACAGGAACGCTCCAGAGAGCAGGAGCTCCTCCAGGGTTGATGAACTCTGAAGAAAATAAATGCGAAACACACCCAGGAACGCAATGAAATAAGGAAAAAAGCGCTGAGAAAGCAGGAACCGCACAGGCGGTAAATCAAATAATAACCCGAGTCACAGACTGATGGAGAGGCTTCGAAAGACAGGGGTGCCGATTCTGAAATAAGGAAAAACGTGCAGCTGACAAAGCCAGCGCTGAGAAATCCAAGCTTATAGGAACTACAAATTAAAACCGTGAGATTATCCTGCTCAAGGTTTCAATTTCTTCAATAGTGCTGGAAATATCTTTCAAGACCTTGGGCTTCTAAGTGCGAAAAAAGAAATATGACTGCAATTTAAAAAAGAAGCTGGAGTCCACAAAGACGTTTGGTTACAAATTACAAAACAGGATTTCACCTAGAATTCAACAGCAGAACTCAAAATCAACTGAGGGTAATACCGTTTTGAAAACTGCCATGTTTTTAAGCTCAGTTTATTTACAGAGGACTTTAAACAACACTGTTTCGTTAAACAAATTAGATCCCACTTGTGCAGACAAAACCTGATGGGAAGAAAAAACTCCTTTTGTGGTGCATTGGCTCAATATTTTAAATACGTTACAGAAAAGTACTGAAAGTCTCAGGATCATTAGGAACAGAAATCAAAACCAAAAGTCTATAGCTGTATCTCACCACTTTCTTTTAAAGTATGGATGTATTTCACTGAAACAATTTACTGGTACCTAAAGATGAAGCTTACTTAAACACTAATTAATGTTATTAAGCTATAACCTGAGATACTGGCACTAGTGTGATGCGGTCGTAGGCACGAGTTATGGCTATAGTGTATTATTGCAATTACATTTACTTATATATATATGGATATGTAATTTATTTCTTTATTATTGTTGTTCTGTTTGTATAATGTTTGTGCTGTTATTGTTCAATACTGTCTGGTTTGTCTATTTAAATGTTTTAATATCTTTAAAGCTACGTTCACACATACACAGTTGTGGACGAGTTAACCGAAATTTAGCTTACTGAAACTTCCGAAATGCATCCTGGAGTGTTCCTGCAAAACCTGGATGCTTATGAATTAGCCAGTGGTGGGCGTGGTCTAGACCGGGAAAAAAAATCCCGGTTGCACAAAAAGTTTCAACATGTTGAATAATTCCGGGAGTTTTTGCCGGAACCATAACATTACGTAATGACCGTATAGACGACCTGGAAAGAGGAGAGCCTGCCTGTCCTTCCAAAAGGCAACCGGCCTTTACCAAATGCTTACTGGATAACCAAAAGTCAAGGTAGGTTAGGGTGACCAGATTTTCAAAGCTAAAAACCTGGACACTTAAATTTTACCGAAAATTAAAGTGCATATCCTCTCCAGTTGTTGTAATGAAAGATGTTGTACATTACCTGTTATGACCAATAGGTGTCACTATATGACCACGTAAAGTAAAATGTGGCATTACATCATGGACATGTGATTCACTGTTTTAATTGGTCTATTACCATTGCATCTTTGTGATTGACATACAAACAGCCCAAAGACAATGAGTCCTCTGTGTGCAACCAGTTGAACTTGATCTCTGATGTGCCCTGCTTAGGGGGCGGAGCTAGATTTGCATATTTTCCTGACCTTCCTAAATGCTTAACCGGGATTTTTGCAGGTAAAACCAGAAAAGGCTTATCTTGGTTAACTTGGCCGCAATCGTGTATATGTGAACCTAGCATTAAAGACGAAGTTTGTCTTTTTTTCGCTGCAAAAAGGGTTTGAAACAGGTGAAGAAATATAAAAAGATTATTTAAAAAAATCCCAAACCATGTCGGCGTTAGAAAATTAAATGTTTTGTAACAGAATCTGCACTTTCTGCACAATTTTTACAAATAAATAAATAAAGATTAGGGGTTGAACGATTCCCGATGCAGCGTTTACAATTTGATTTTCTTACAATGTTCTTTTTTTATTTCTGGAACATAAACAACCGTGTATGTGTGAATGAGACACAAGTCTGAATTTAAATAACATTGTGGAAAAATGCAAAATAAAAGCATTCAACCTCTAAAAAAAAACTTTGCTGCCCTGTTCTTTCTTTCTTATTGTTACCATAGTTCTTCTTTAATCCAGGTCAGCTCCTAAAAAAGGTTAGGTCTAGTTATCAGCTACGATTAAAGTCAGCCAGGCTACTAAAGCTTAAAAATGATTCCAAAAAAAGCCATGGGCATTAAAAGGATCCCTTAAATTGGGACACATATTTACTGTTTGAAAACGACCCGCAAAGTGAGGCTTTTACGTTTGCTTTAGCCAGGAGCATCGTGGGAAACCGTAGCGTTACATACGGTGTATATTAAATACTGTGTATACTTATACAGTGTATACTTATACGGTGTATATTTATACGGTGTATACTTATACGGTGTA
Source organism: Loricariichthys derbyi (assembly GCA_033118015.1). NCBI lineage: Eukaryota > Metazoa > Chordata > Actinopteri > Siluriformes > Loricariidae > Loricariichthys > Loricariichthys derbyi. The sequence goes on along the minus strand of JAVSBU010000054.1, from coordinate 4,703,060 downwards.
TAAAAATACTGCTCCAGAACCGTTGGATGTTGGAGCCCCTGTAATAATTCTTCTATTCCTCAAACATAAACCACATTTCAGAGTCTCCCCTGAAGTGTCTAGTAATCTTTTCCTGTGTGCTACAGTTAACTGCAGGGTTGCCAGATCCCACATGAGAAACAAGCAACCAGGTCTATAGAAACAAGCCCAGAAGCGAAGCCTCTCAGAAGTTTGATTCTGCCAGCAGCTCCTGGGGTTACGTAGAGTAAAGGTGAACATGCGGTGAGATATCCGGGTTTCTTAATATGATTTTAATCCAATCTCAGAAATTGAAGGAAGCTGTTTAATCGGCAATTTAAACAGAATATTACACTTCACCCTCATTCTTACCGTTAATAAACACAATTGATGCTAAAGGTATAACACGTACACCTTTGAAACAATAAACACATCCATTGCTGCGGGGGTGGTATCAGCACTGGTTTTATCCTTTAATAATATGGTGTTAATTTAATCTTTGATTAAAGGTAAAAGTGTCTTCATCATGGTGCAATACATATCTTGAATTAATTTTATAGGTACCATGAGGGAAGGGATCCATATTAAAGGTACTAAAGTCTGCTTCTGAATTATTGGTGTGCTCAGGAAATAATTTAATCTGGAAAGAGGTTTATATAACATGATAAAAAACTGGTGTGTTTATTCTAAGATATTAAAACCCTAAAAGCTTGGTTTTCAACCTACATGTCTCACCATCTCACCACCGCCCATCTGAAGGAAATGTAACTGGAGCATGTAGGAACATGACGCCCAAATTCCCTTAGCCATTATCCATGAGAACGATAAGAATTTTTGGTTTTATCATGCTCATCAGATAGCGTATGGTTTATAACGAGCCGGAGCTGCACTCAGCAGCTGCTCTAATGAAGGCCAATGAAAGACGAGCACGCCGCTAATCTAAACCACAAAGGCACGGACCGCTGCAGATTATTTCCTTATTAGCGTTTCCACGGCTCGCCACATCAGCGAGGCGCTCTCAGGCGATCTGAAATGGCCAAGAAGGGAATTAGAAGCTGGGCGAAGAAAGGGAGAGAGCAGGAATTTACTCAGGTAAAATGAAGACTTGCAGCAAAACTTGCAAAGAAATTTGTCTCTTTGCCTTGACGTTTAGGTCTGACCATTTTTCTTTAAATTTCTGCAACAGTGAAGCTCATAAAAGAAAAACGCTTGCCTGTTGCAGCTACGTTTCTTGGCGATGCCACTACCGAAGGCATAAACAACACACTTTTCATCGCTTTGATCTCTGAAACAAGAACTTCACCCTTGCATTCTTTGCCTTCCACCCTTTCATTATCAGTACTATCCCACTCAGAAATGAATGGGACACCCACTATTTAAATAATCATGACCTAATTTGCTTTACCATATATGGAGATGGACCTCCACATGCCATGAGGCCACAGGACTTTACTTATTAAGAAAGTCTCAAGTCTACTTCGGTTGAAAAATCAGTGAGCGAGGCAAACCCTGGGCTCGTCACATTTGCTGTCCAATCTTAAAGCTTGGCTCAGAGCCGACCATCTACAGTGCCAGTGACGGACTCTTGCTTCAGCCTGACCAATGTATTTGGGCTTCTCTACTAAAAATTTGAAAACTACTGATACCAAAAAATCTGAAAACCAGAGCTTCGAAACCACATGACCCAAGCAACCATGGAACCAAGATGGGGCAGATGAAGACGTCACAAAAAAAAGTGATTTATAAAAGCATCAAAGGCTTCTGCACGCATTTCTCGCTCTAGCCAGAAATGTTTTTATATATACGCTGACCGGAGAATAAATTAAATTGGCCTCAAGATCAAAATGCTCAAAAGCGTGGGAGCACTTCACACTTAACTCCAGGAAAAAAAGGTTTCAGTTCTACTACTCAGCAGCACCCGACCCCACATTTTCTCTTTTGGAATTCACGCGTTCTTGAATCGTTAATGGCGTTGGAACAGAGACGCGGGTAATCATTATTCACAGTGAACACGGTCACGGTCCAAATGACGCTAAGTGTGAAAAACTGTCTGCTTTGGCCTCTCCGCAAATATTTAGGAGAGCTGGACAAAGGGTTGCTGTTGGAACAGAAAGTTAACACAAAATAATTAAAATTACCAAAGTTAAATACACCAAGTTTAAGGCTGAAGACACCGAGCAGGTTTACGCTCACGTAATAATACAACAAATGCAGAAAATCAGAGTGTCAGGAATCCGTTCAATGAGTATACACGCTCTTAAGTAATGATACGGGCAATAAACACATTTCTACTACACAACAAGACAGGATAGAAGCTTAAATAATTCATTTAATCAACTAAATACCCCATTTCAGAGTCTTCACAAAGCTGTTTAGTGGCTGCTGTGTTTAATTGCAGGGTTGCCAGATCTGACAAGAGAATCCCGCTTCAGGTCTATGTAAATAATCCTAAGCAAAGCAACATATCTTAGAAGAGAACCTGGCAACCTCGTTTTTACCACTAGCTATTTTGCAAGCATGGGAAAACTAACAATGGATAGGGATACTTTAATAATCCAGAGTACTGGAGTAAAATCCAACTCTTTAGAGGATTTCTAAATTTTATTTATACATTGGTGTACAGTGTATGAGCCCTGAAATAATCAGATATCTGCCAAAGTCAGACGATGATGATTATTTTATATTGGGGCTACTTTGCTCATAAATAGTTTTTATGGATCTTTATTGAAGACTAAATGTATATATGATAACTGCATAATGATATTCAGAATAGTCAATTATTCGTTTCAATAATCGATAGATCACTCGAATATTAAAGTAGTCATTTGGTGCAGCCCTATTTTCCCATTGCTAAAGCCAAAAGAAAAAAAAAAAAAAAAGGTCCCTAGTTTTAATTATACTTTATATTAGCACAATTAAACTGATTAAGTCAGATTGTATTCAGAATAATGGAAGTACATGGGCTGCAAAATAAAAGTCCAGTTTAAAAGTCCTCAGGCTAAACTTCTAAAGACAAAAATAAACAAATGTGCAACATAATGTGACCTGCCGTGTTCTGCAGAATTTTTTTTCCATTATGGTCGACCCGTCTATAAAACAATGATGATATTTTTCCCCCATTATATATTTTGCTTTATTACATTTACCCGTCATACTCAGTAAGGCTAGGACAGACTCGGCATATAAACAGCTTCTAAAAAAAGCCCAAATATCTAAGAGCAATCACGCAGCCTTAAAGTAAAAAGCCGAATCAATATCCTTTTGTACACATCAGGGCTCTCATAACCCAATGCCACACAAAAGCAGGGGCAGTGAACGGCAGCCAGACAGACTGCTTTGAGTCTGTTCAACAGCACAGAGCTTTAAAAGCAAGCAATGGGTCTAAGAGCTGTGATAGAAGTGTAATTACGATCAATGAGCCGGAGTGAAGAACAGAGCGAGAGAGAGAGAGAGAAAAGACACGGTGTTTTGGATCATCACCGAACAGCAGGAGATGAACCCTGGAGCTTTCACCAGCTCCAGCCAGGATACTGAATCAGCACGAGGACAAAGGCATGCCCCGGTGAAGCACTCTGGCACAAAGCTGCGAGCATTCCACCCGCTGCTGCCATATGCCACCCTGGCTCTCAGACAGAGCGCCACATTCCACCCCCGTATATAAGCAACCTGACAATACGACTTTCTCGCTGAGTTATGGGCTGCAAGAGTTTGTCATTTAAGGAGGAAAAAGGTACAAGTGCCACACTGCCATCGGGGGAGGGGGTGGGGGGATTTACTGCCACGAAAAACCTCCCCAACTGGCGCTTATGCAGTGCAGCAAAGAGTGAGAGCAGGTACCCTTCAAGAATGGTAAAGGTCCTCTGAGGTCCCTTATTTTACAAATCTGACACTGTCACTCGTTGGTACGAGTCCTGTATCAATTCGGTCCAATACGAATCTGCAGCTGCATCTTACAGACCATCAAAGCCAAAGATGAGCTGACTGATTGGATCTGGGTGGAACGCCTGCTTTTTTAATTCTGTAAGCACTTTAAGGTGTTGGTGATCTCATAACCGTGATCTCTCAAATTCCCCTGGTGAATAAAACAGTGGAAAAGGCTAAGAAAGCTCAGTCCAGCACCTTAAAGCCCACACATCCTAGATCTAATCCAGATCTAATTCCTCTGGGTCGACTGGTAGAACTCTTGTGAAATACCCAAACCTCCTAAACTGGCACCTCTCGATCAGGAGAAGGTGACTTTTGTCTCCTATTCAGTTCAGATTACTTTTATATATTTAATACTTACTTTTAGTACATAAAAAGCTTTTTTGTACATGCATCAAATCTTTTCCACACACGGCTCGTTTTCACCTGTTATTGCCTTTTTTGAATTAGCTTTATCTTTAATATGTTCATCCTCAACGCTTATTTTGGTCGGGGTCATGTACGAGGGCTCGGAGCTTAAATTTCTTATAGCTAAGATGTGAATGCGCCTTAAATATTGTGTAATGTTAACAGCAAAATGTAAAAAATGCATGCATGACCCAAAAAACCACAATCAGCTCTGATCTCACAATCTGATTGGCCGAGAGACATTCTAGGAGCCAATAATGACACTCCGACCGAAGCTAATCAACTATTACTCCACCACATACACACGTAACCTAGCAACGACACCAGCCATAAGAAGGAACATTATAATTATGCAAGTAAAAGTGGTTTTATAACATTTATCCAAAATCTTAGGATTTAAATGAGTTATCTGGAGCTATTAATGAAGCCTGATAAGGATTTGGATCAAAGAGAAGGCAGTAAATCAAATGTGCTGGGCTCTTCTTAGTTCGTTCATATTTTCTTCCCAAAGACGTCGTTTGCTGATAATCAGCTTCAGTTCCATAAGGTTGTTGCTGCGTAAGCTTTTCTCTCTCGACTGCTCTTTATGTGAAGTTAAAGATGAGCGGAGGCTATACGCTCTGTGACAGCGTAAAAAGACTCTGTCCTTATGAAAACCGAATGCAAACCCAAATCAATAATTCTCAGTGCAGAGGGGTCATGGCTCTGACACTTTACCTTGAAGAGCTTATTTCATAGACAGGAAACCACACGGGAGCAAATGATGGATAACACCTGAACGCTCGCTCTCACGAAGGCGACGTCAAGGTCCTACAACAGGACAGGACAGGGCTAATCTGCAGAACCTCGGCGCTCGGTCGCAGCATGTAAAGTTCAGTGGAAGTTCGGAGATGAAACGATGGACGTCAGGTCCCTCTGGGTAACACGGTCTTGCACAGAGGGTTTCAGAGACTTTGTCTCTTTGGGCGGAAGCCGTGCATCAGATGGGTCTGGCTCTTTGCACGCAAGTAAATATGCAACTCTCACCTCCCTGGGGAGCGATTTTAATAACAGCAGCCCCAAAAATGCAGTGTCATCACTACACCGATATTCCTCCTCTTTAGTAAACATTACACCGCGCCACCTTAGCATTTCCTCTTTCTATATAAACATGATCTACGACTGATTTTCACCTGTTCATAAAGAGAAAATGTAAATAAACGAGATGAAAATACATTCGCTCATTTACACACCATGAAAAAGAATCCAATATTCAATATTTCTGAGCAGTGAAAATGTGAACTGCTGCTTTTGTGCAGCAATAACCATAACTAAACGTTTCTATAACTTGGAGAAATTTGATCTTTTTATTCCTCCGTACAGAAAGCCTTCAACTCTGGGACGTCACCGGGTTTCCTCAGATGAGATGCTCTCTTCAGGTCCGTCCACAACATTTTTACTGGATTAAAGTTCATGACTTTGACTTGGCCCTTCTAGAACCAACTTTTCTTCTTCTTTAAGATGTTCTTAGGCTCATTATCTTGCTGCCTCGCTCTCTTCAGCTTCAGTTCATGCACAGGTGTTCCGTCGATGATGGCGAACAAGACAGCAAAGCATGATACTACCACCACCATGCTTCACAGATAGGAATGCAGCATGTTTATTTAAAAAGAAAGGAAGTGTAATTTTGTTTTCCCAGCATCCTGCTGGTTTGTCCATTTGATATTTAGCAAACTGCAGTTAGGCAGCAACATTCTTTAATTACAGCAGTGACTTTTTCCTTGTTCTGTTAAGTGTTCTTCTGATGGTGGCCTTTAGTTGCTTAGAAGTTACCCTGGACTCCAATGGAGCAATCCACACTCTATAGAGATGGTTTTTCCGCCTTTTCAGCAGCTATTTCTCAATGTTCTTACCGTGAAATCTTTGTTCTTGCTGTGAGCCACTTCCACAATCGTGTGTTATGAGGACCTGACTTCGGTAGGTCCCTGTTCTTTAAATATATGAAACACCTAAATCTAATATCACCTTCAGATTAATCCCAGAGATTCACATACTTTCACCTCTCTCAGATTTTTAATTAGGTTCTCTTCATCCACTTTAAGGACTGGTGTGAAAAAAATGAAGTTTCAGCTTGTATTTATGTAGAAATAGAGGAAATCCCAAAGGGTTCACAAATTTAAGCATCATGTCATCTTGACGAGTGGACCAGGGTCGTAGGGAAGGTGGAGCTTATCAGTCATAACTCCAGGTATACAAAGACACCCATCAAAAAACACAAGCGCTCAGTACCGCTGAAAAACACAATAGCAGGTGAAACCGAAACAGGCACCGTAACACTAAATCCTGGCTAAATTGCAGCCGGTTAGTGGAAAAGCAGGGTGAATCTGACAGGAGGAACACGGTGCTGCTGTTATTAAAGTGAGGTACGGTGTAATCAAGCAGGCAGGACGACTGACAGGCCCGTATTTTTTGTCTCAAAGCTTAATTACGAGACTGAACTTTGGAACAGGTCTGAAAAAACACCACCAGACGAACTCTGGTTTAAAGGGAGCCCCAACGAGGAGAGATAACGATGCTCACAACAAGGGGTTGTGTGAGATCTGGATATTGTCCTGGATTTTAGCGCTAACCGTAATTAGACAATATTTGCTGGTATTTATCTTAAATTATTCCAAACTTGTTTGAACCTGTCTTTCTACACCACCTGAACCGGCACTGTGTCTTTTATGAGGTAACAGCATGTGTCTCACCACCTGTAGCTTTTTTTTAATGATTCTGAGGGTGTTTTTGTGCTGCTAACTTTCCTGCTTTGCCCTAATCTTCATGTTCTGCATTTTGATAAGTTCACAGATGATGAAACGAGTTGGTCTTTAATGCAGTTCTGACAGTTTGCAGTCTAGCGATTGAGGCTGGTGGTGTCTGTATTTTGTCTCGAGTTTGTTCACTCATTTTTAATTTCAGTCACATACTTTTAGACAGACTATTTGTAGCCCGCTGCAGTCGTATATCACACCTTTTTTGCGAAGTGAGTGACGCAATCAGTAAAGTCAGTTCACAAATCATTAAAACTAATATTTCTGACTGATTAATTATAACATTTAGAATCACTAGATCCACTAACACTTATTAGAACAGGATCCAGGCCTTTGGTTAGAACCCCAGGATCTCACTCCCATTTTCTTCTGTTGGTACCATAGTGTGTCTAAATAACAGCCTGCCTTATAAACCACACCCACTTTATTTACTCTCTTTTTAATAAAGTAAAATTATTTTAACTGTGTTTACTGCCTTATATGAAACAGTTATTAGGAATTTCTTTTCCTCCACTGAAGCTCACAATCTGATGACATTTTAACAACCAGATGCTGGTAGAATGGAACTATTTTACTGGCCTCTATCTTAAAATCTAACAATAAATGGTGATAACAGAACCGTGGTATAATGGTAATAATCCATAAGGTGAGATGTTGGTACTGAGGTTCTGCTCTACGCCCGCAGCACAAAAGCACCAATATCTCAGATGATAACATGAACTCGAGCGTACTGGTGGTTAATTAATTTCAGTAGATGATGCACATCACCAGCCCTCTAAAGCCGGGTCATTTAATTACAACTCACTAAGTTCCAGTAAGAGAACGTTTCTAATGTCCAAACTGTATCATGGCTCACTGTGGCATATTGAAGTAGCTGAGAAGAACAGTTTCAAATTCCATCTGGTATCTAGGCAACTTTAAGGGAACATCAACTATCACTACAGTGGCGGTGAATGAATGTGTGAGGATTCGGATATGATCATACTGGGCTATTAGATCACTCGTTTCCTGCCAAACAGTTCTTTATAAGAGGTTGTTTTGGTTTTGTAGTGGCACTTTGTGTTTTTAAACAGTTGCACGTTTTCGCAGAACATGAGACATACTGGTTTTTAAACTGTCTTTTTACTGTAGTACGACTAGAGTTTGGCGACGCTGACAGGATCCCTTATATTCTAAATACAAAATTACATAGTAAGTCAATGAATCGTATCCACATTTCCTGAAGGAACTACGACAGCGCTTGTGGCAGGTAGAAAGAATGTGGGTTTGTGTCCCAATACTTTTGGCCAAATATGGGTTTGAATATACGAGTTCGTATCTCAGTACTTTTGACCATGTGTGGGTTCTTCCCCACTGAGTTCCAACTGCTCTGGCCTCGTATTCCGTGTGCGCGTGTGAGAGAATTACTCAAGCTGCAGCGCTCATCGTATCTGTTTTATCTGAGTAGCCTGTGATATTTACAACCCATGCGATTTTTCTGTGAATCTGCCCACTAAACGGTAGAAAAGTTACACGCTATTAAAACAAACCAAAGCAGATGACACATCACAAACATAGTGCTAAGATCTGACTCAGTGCTCAAAGCCAGCAGGAACATCACAAGCTATACTAACATGCAGCAGAAGCTCGTGGAGCCTCACATTCATACGTTTCAGATAAGGCACGATAAACAGTCCATATATCAGAAATATGCATGAGACGAATCTGCACATCCGATAAATAAAATTCATGAAAACTTGTCCAGAGGGACGCGATAATTATTCATAACCGTCTAATCAGTCACGCTTAAAGCTCGCACATTTGTTTTTATTCACGAATTGTCAAAATAATAAATATGGATTATAATTATTCCTCCGTGTGTAAAAATGGAGATATTAAAAAAAAAATAAAAATGCAAATTTAATAGCTTGCATTTTTGCATCTCATCACAGTCAGACTGGTCTTTAGCTACATTAATTAAATGGTGAATGCAAACAATTAGACTAAATAAATATATAAATAAGCCGCCCCGGCAATTTGACGTGCCAAATAAAACTTAACCTGAGCAAATCAATATTTCAGAGGGTTAGATTTAATCAGCGAACCGACATCACTGAAGCTGTAGAACAATTCCACAGCACACTGAGTATGGATGGTTGTGTCACATCTACGATATTATACCACACTAATTTGCACGCTCGATATTAGAGACTAATTTGCGGCTATAAAAAAATCATTAATATTTACAACTTGGTAAGTGGTAGTGAAGAGCAATATTTATCAAAGTTGCTTAAAACCCCTGATTTGTTTTCCTGCCAAACAAACATCACAGTGTCAGTGATCTCTATCTATCGCTGGCTGACTGGGTGTCGTTTTGTGATCTGGCTTTCAGTGTGCTTTTTGGGGCGCTTCCTTTCGAGGTGGTGGAACAGGAACAGGACGATCTTGCCTTGGCATATTTTGCTGGGGCTTACTTTACCATACTGATCCATGTTCTCTCTAAAGGGTCACTTGACCAAATACAGTCTCTCTATAATTCAGGTTAAAATGCCACATTTCTTTAACCAAGATATAAACATGGCTAAAAATTAAAAAACACATTTTAGTTAAAATATAACCAGTTTTGAATCAAATGCAGACGGGCTTTAGCGATAATGACTGGAACTTTTATATGCTCAATAAAAACACAATTATACAGTAAATAAATAAATTATATCCACATTTCCTGATGGAACACTGACAGTGCTTGAAATGTGACAAGTAAAAAGAATGTGGGTTTGCTTCCCAGCGCTCTTGGGCCGCGTGTGGGTTTGCGTCCCAGCGCTCTTGGGCCGCGTGTGGGTTTGTGTCTCAATGCTTTTGGGCCACGTGTGGAATTACGTCCCTATCAAAAACCATAAATGGGATCGACTCTAAATACAGAGCGTAATTGCCTACATAATGCTGTTCGAACCGTATCTGTATGTTAAGCAGTTCAGGCTGTATTAATAACAGAAACGTGTGGAGGAAGAAGCAGCAGCACAGTATAATTACATCTGCAGAGGGATTTGATACAGCATTCAATAAAGCTCAACATCTAATGAAAAGCCATATAAGCAAACACACCCTATATATATCTGGCCGTCGCTAAGCAGAGACGTTTCCTAAGTCAGGTCTGTTGAATGCTGAACTGAAACAGGGTTCGACCTTCTACGGGTTTGTTTGTGTCAGTCAAAAAGGGGTTAATCATCATGCAGCAAACTGATGGAATAAAAAATAAAAAGCTCTTACCTTGCGCCCGTCGCTGGCGTGGCAGTTGACGTTGAGAGGGGTGAGCAAGGCCATGAGCTTCTCTTCATTTCCGCTCCTGTAGCAGAGCAGCAGTTTATAAAAAGCGTGACAGAAACAAACGCGGTGCAGGAGGATGGGTGATTAAAATTAACATGGCAGACGAGATGAAGGAAGCCAAGCAAGGCAAGCTGACAAACGCACACGGCCCAAAACCCTGTGCTGCTGGTGTTGATTCCGCTCACCTGTCACGCATTTCCTCTGCTATTTAAAACCCTTGTGTAGCGCTTTTTCAAAGCTTGTTTGTGTGCCCTAAATTAACCATTTTTCAATCAAAATGTTGTTTTTTATTTTTCAGAGGCCAAAAACCTGTAATATTTAACCCAAGAACCGGTTTTCATACATCGATTACGACAGTGATGTTAAATGCTTTACAGTAGCAGCAAACATGCATTACGGTGCTTTTACAGATCACATTTATTTTATTTATTTATATTTATAAATTTATTTATATGTTTTTTAGTGCATAGCTGTTCAAAAAAGTGCTTTTGCTTGTATTACCAACAGCAGCATAGAATTAATTTAAATTGCTTTCTTTCTCTGACCTTCTGTGGTTTCAATGCCGTTAAAAAAATACGTTCTAATTTATCGGCGTGTTTATATGAGGGTGTAAACACAGGCAGGGTAAAACGAGCATCATGGCAGACTGGCAGAATTCGATTCCCCGCTGCCCAGACATATGTGAGCCTGGATTCACTCAAAGGGAAGTCATGTCCTATCATTACCAGCTGTAGCACTTTGGTTCTGGAACCAAACTAATCCCCCACTGATAACTGGCTCGATGTAGAAACTTGTGGCACGGTTCCAGGTTTGGCTCTGGTTCTGAGAATGCTGTGTTCTTGTGGAGGTCAGTAAATATCAGTGTTTTCTCTGATCACTCGGCACTTAAGCAAAAGATCAAACGATGCTATTTAACACGACCCAGAGTGTTCTGTTGCTTTATGAAAAAAGAAACCGAATAAATCAAAGCCATAAATTTCAAGCTAATGTCTTAATATTGACGGTATCGTCCACCAAAAAGAAGGTCCACATAAATCCCTGCCCTGCCTTAGCACTACAAGTGCTGGTCATTTGGAGGTTGTGACTTTACTAATTGAATTAATTAAGTATTAACAATTGTATAATGATCATCACTCAGTCCTGCTTCCAACGTCAAACCCAAAAACAGCCCATGGTGGCGACAGATCCAAATACCACCACAAAATCTCCATTCTTTTGTCTTTAAGCAGATCTTGCTCCTCTCGCACCAAGCCCAAGCAAACCCGGTGTTTATTCATCTCAGGCTGCTCTCTGATCCTAAATACAGATATCTGGCTTCAGCAGAAAATTGCACGTTTCATCACGAGTGTAGGAAAGCAGAAGAGGATTAGGAGCGAAGGAAGGAAGGTTTCTTCAATCTTCCCGAATCACTAAGATGGATCCCCAATCTTCGGGAGATTACCAGAAATCAGCCGTGAGTCAAAGCATCTTCTCTTACCACACGAGCGGCTGTCGGTCCGACTCGGAGGCCTGTGCGACTAATGAAGCGAAAAGACGAAAGCAGCTTTATTTTCGTTGTTCTGGGAGAGCTCTCGCTCCGGAGTGACCATGATGGAGTGAATTTAAATTTTGCAGTGTTCACTTACGAGTGCTGACTAAAGCTTCTGACAGTTTATCACTATTAGCATGCAAAGTTAAACGACGTTACCTGTTAAGGGAAACAAGAAATATTCAGATTGGGCAGGTGTATTTCAATGAATAATTATGTAACCTAACACTTAAATACTTAAAATGTACAAAGCTATTGAGGCTTCAGGAGCCTATGATCCGCCTAGTGGGAGGGGCTTCGTCTCTCTGGACTTGGTTACTTAAGTTTATACTGCCGCAATATAAATAAAAAAAAAAAAAAAGGTCATAATTCGTTCTTTGCTGCATTCTAGTCTAGTGTGCTCCAAGATTCCGAACCATTTCTCTTCTCTCTGTCCCAACTCCCCCATGGAGGAGAAAAACGTTAATTGTAGGTAATAACCTTTTTTCATATACAGTCCTGTGCAAAAGTCTTAGGCCACCATTAGATTTGCTGCTTTAAAAACAGTATAATGACCACATAATTATTTTCCGGTCTCTTATAATACAAGCAGAAAATACATAAATACAGGAAATGTTCAGAACTAATCTTCTGAAGGGACCTAGAATTAGGCTCGCCACTGCTCCTCACCTATGGAACTCCCTCCCTTATAATAATCTTCTCTTCCTGAATTTAAGGTTCTTCTTAAATCTCATTTATTTTCTTCTTATTTTTCTTAGTTTAATTTATTGTTTGTAAAGCGACCTTGAGCATTGTTAAAGGTGCTATACAAGTCCCACATTATTATTATTATTATTATTATTATTATTATTATATTATTATCATCATTAACAAAATGGCTTCTGTAGGCTAAAATCAGTGGCTGTTATCCATCCAAAAAGAGCATACATGACCTTCAGATCATAGACGGGTCCATCTGATGAAGCTGCCGCATGCTCATGTCTAAGGGGAGCTCACGAATACTTGATACAGTGATATTTAATCGTCTCTCCCTTACAGAGTAGGGACACTAATGAGGGAGTAGGGATCTATTTCGAACACAGCCATCTCTTTCTCATTTTATAATATAATAGATAGAGAATGTGGTCATCATAACCTTACTAAAACAACAAATCTAATGGTTGATATGACTGACAGCGCTCAAGCTTGGCGGTATTTTTCCTTTACGTCTGCGTTTGGGAAAAATACGTCCTTAAATCTCTACCTAATGCCACAGTTACACACGGTAACAAATTACAGGCTGTTGAAATCTCTCTCTACCCACAAACCCTGCTAAAGAAAAGGTCAGTGATCAGAAATCTAATTTATGTTTGGCAAAGCAAATCAAATGCATGTAGGTGCCCAGTCTCTGTGGCACTGAAGGGACACACAACCAATTAGTATGCCAGGCTAAACCCTCAGTCAGGAGATGATTTACCTGCCTGCCAATTCTGCTCGAATTTATAAATGTGTTTGTTTGGGTTGTGGCTATGGATGAAAGGCAAAAGATTCCAGCTAAAAACGAGCTTTAAGAAGGACTGACTCACTATAATCTTCATTATAAATGCAGCCTTACTGTTTTACTCCCACATTTAACTAAAACCCTTGCAGGTATCACATGACATTCCCTCATATATAAAAGCCCCATATATAATCCCTGCCCTCCCCAGATCGGGCTCTTGCGCCCATGCCGGAGGCTATGCCCCGGGCTAGGATTTAAGTGGAGGATGAAACAGGATGGAGACGAGGAGCCGAGCTTGAAAAGCACATCGAATGCGGTATGACGTTGCGTGAAGATTGGGCACAAAGAGGCACTGTTGGGTCCACCATCCAATCGCTCGCTTCTAGAACTAAGCTTCTTCCACGCTCATCACAGGACGCTACAGTCTCTCCCTCGGCGAAGCGACCACAGAGGGGGCATTAAGAGCGCCATGAGGAGAACGCAAAGAGGGAGGACGGTAAAAGGAAGCTGTCATGGCTCGGCGGAGATGAATTTAAGCAAGACGATGTACTAGAAGATACGATATGATAAACGTTTCTATTCCTAGTACTGATGATAAAAGTGAACAAAAAATCCAGTTATATTTAGTAACAAGCAACTGAACAGCCTTTAGAATCAAACTAGAGCAGCAATTTCTTATTTCCCTTTATATTAGCAGGGTATCTGCACGTATGGGGAAATTATACTTTAAGAGCTTTTTTTTAAAATACTTTAAGACAAAAGAACTCAACAACGCAAAAAACTGGTTCAAACAGACAAGTGGTTCAGCCAGAGTGTCAAAAGCTGTTATCCTGTGTTCCCAAACTTATCAAAGTGCACTTGGCCATCTTGGTTGTCGCCATGCCAACACCAAAAGCGATGATTGGTCAGTGAGTTTGTCGTTGGGAAGCAAAAAAGCTGCATTTATTCCATACAACAAAATCATGTTTGGTGAAAGACACTAATTATAAACGACCTCAAATTAATTTACCGACACCTGAATAAATGGCATGGAAAAACCCGCTTGGTGTGTAACAGGTTTGAGCATGTGATTCCTGCCTCTGCCCTTAAAACGGTTTAAAAAAAAAAAAAAAAAAAAAAAAAAGAGTTTGCGGCGTTGACTTTTGTTAGACGGATTTAGGATATTTTAAGACAAATCCGTGGAGACCCTTTTTAGGTACCTTAATAATACTTAATAAGAGACGTCTAAATAATAACGGCTCCACTGACGGTAAGGCGTTTGGCGTGAGCCACTGAAGTCGCTACAAGATCACGCGAGTCGTCGATGTATAGTTTCTGTAGCTACGTAGTTTTACGTAGTTTTGTCGGACCTGCATTAACTATTTATGAGTGGAGTGAGATAAAAAATAAGAAGGAGCGATTAACCTAATCCATCTTTTTGCAATGTGGGAGGAAACCAGAGTACCAGGAGTAAACCCATGTGGTCGTAGGAAGGACATGAAATCTCCACGACCGGATCGAACCGGTGGAGACTGAGGTTACAGCACTGGACACAAATGACGACGCCACTGTTAGGCCCCTGAACAGAGCCCCAAACCCTCAGGCGTTTGGACTACAACAAGCAAAACTGCATCCTTTGTATTTACATAAGCGTTTTGACTGAAGTGCTCGCTCCTTGGTTAGTTTCGGCTGGCATGTTAAATGACCCGCAGATGAACTATAGAAATATAATTACAGTTAATCACAGAGCATTAAACTAAATGGTGCTTAATGAGGGACTACAGTGGCACGGCACTTAAGGTATCAGACTGTGGAACACAAGGTTCAACCTGAGTGTGGTCTCTAACGACTTTTAGGGATTTTTCCTTTCCCAGTCGTTAGAGCGGCGTTTGGTTGGCCTTGACGTTCTAATAAAAATTAACCTTGTTTAATATAATCAGTGTCCGTTCCACATTTAACATGTACTGAAAAATGACTGAAGAAAACTAAACTCCCCATTACTTTTGATTAATTATGTTAATATATTAATTACTAGAGATTAATTACAATCAGTAAAAACTGGGAGACGTTTAATGTTTTTAGGTCATAAGTCACATTAAGCTTCATTCAGATCAAGTGTTTTAGACTCTCCCCAAAAAGCTACGAGAGCAAAGTTGGTCGAACCCAGTACACCCATAAAGGCTCAGTATCACACTGGTGCCTTAAGACTGTGGAGCCCAAAAAAAAATACTATAAACAAGACCAACACCGGCACATAGAATTATCTAAAATTACATTTTCACTAAAAAAAGAAACGAAAATGAAGAGGAAAAAAGAATCCAAGATGAAATCAAAGGAACCAAAGAAAAGGGATAAAGGCTATACTTTTATATATAATTTTTGCCAATAAATATTTGGGGTATTTTTGGGTTTTTTGAAGATACTTGTAGAGCAGTGCTAAAAAGAAATGTCCCGTACCTTAACTGCTGTGCCAAATCAGGACCCGCCATCGAAGAGGTGTTTGATCAAAGCAGCCTTTTTTGGTGGAGATGTTGCTTCAAAAATCAAGCTCAGCACCCACAAATGACGTTTATCTCCAAAAATTACTGTTATTAAGTTAATTTACATTCCAATTTGCACAATTCCTCCCATAGAAAATCAGAAATCAGTTCTCGTACGGAGCTTTAAACCCAGCTCGGCCACTCGTGTTAGAATTAACTGCAAAATGTACTGATTTAAAAGCGATACCATTTTACTAAAAGGACCTTAGGTTTGCTATAATTTAAATATTTAAGTTACAAACTGCACTTTTATTTTATATTTATTTTATATTTTATTTTATTTTATATATAAACTTTCCTTATTTGTTTTTACTACTACAACGTTTCTAAATGTTATTTTCTGAAATTAAATTTTCTTACAGGTACTCGCCGATTTACAACAGGGTTACATGGCGACAAATCAGTCACAATCTGAATTTAACGTAAACCGAAAAGTTTAATATTGTATATAATGAATATAAGAAAGAAGCATAATGCATTAAATTAAGGTGATTAAAACACCTATAATACACTACAGCTGGGCAAAATCATTAACATAAACATATTTTATAATAAAGTATTGAATACCTGTTGTAATTTATTGAATAATGCATAAAAAGTGATTAAAAAAAACAATTATTGCATAACCACTGCTTTTCCTCACTTCATTACCCCCCTGTAAATACAAAGGTGCCATATTGATATTGCTCGTTTAATAGTAGTTATTTCCTGGTTAAAATGCGAAAGGTAAAAAAAAAAAAAAAATGAGGAGAAAAATAAAGCTTAATTTTACCTACTTCTATTTAGGAAATGAAAACATGATATCCACACTTGCATTGTAAATTAATTGAAATATAAATATTATTAGCGAGGGCTGGTCAGTTAGATCAGTGTTAGTAGAATAAAGCAAACATCAGGTGTCAGTTCTTCCTGACAAAGACCTATTAGCCATAACAGCTCGTTTCCTTTTTTTTTTTTTTGGTTTAATAAAACGTTGCTCATTTCCACGATGGCTCTTTTGTTCTTGTAGAGATTCTACCATTCAGCACCTTCGAGCTCCTAATATGACATGCTTGCATGACATGGCCCAGCCCCATGCGATCCTATAATGCACCCATGTGCCTGCTTTGCATTCCCAAAGGCCGTGATGGTCTCACAAACACAGAGTGCATTCAAAGTGACCCTGCCCCCCCCCCCCATTCTCCCCCCATCCCTCCCTCACTAGGACATGCAATTAGACCTGAGAGAAGCATGCACTCCTACAGACAGGAAGAGACGGATAGACAGACAGTGAAGGAAGGAGGATGCGTGGACTCACCTCGCCGCTTCCAGCAGTTCGTCCTTCTTGTATTCACCTAGGTGATTGCAAAAAATCATGGTGTCAGAGACGGGCAGGATGAAAGATGCACAGCAGCAGCAGGAAGCCAGAGTCACAGAGCGGCGCTGGACCAGCGGCAGTCCAACATCCAGCGTAAAAACCCACACACATGCGTAAGAAGCCTGCCTGCATTAGCTGCGTCTCTCTCTCTCTCTCTGTGTGTGTGTGTGTGTGTGTGTGTGTGTGTGTGTGTGTGTGTGTGGGAGAGACACGCTCACGTCTTCGTCTTGGAAACGGCGAACCACAGAAAGAACGGCATCCACGGACGCGGCTTCCTATCTGATGCCGACAGCTCGCTCATCCCTCGGCCCACGTCACAGCCTTTTTTTTCCCTATTTTCACGTTTGCACAAGATTTTTTTTTTTTTTTGGCGTTCGCTCTGACAAGACAACACAAACAGGGAGGGGAAAGCCGTATAACGAACAGGACCTGCTCGGCCACCCCCAGCGCGGCCCATCAGCCAATCACGGCTGCTCTTACGGATCGCCCCACCCCCCTACATGTGCTTTATCCAGAAGGGCTGGAGGAGAAGAGCGAAGGGGACGCACAGCACCGAGGTGCGAGAAGGAAGAGAGCAAAGGGGGAGCAAAGGCACGTCCTAAGCCGTGATGAGGAGGTAGAACTGATGCTCGAGAGACGGGAACTAGTAGGAAAATGGAAATGGCCCACAGGGATCAAGGTGGAAAGAATCAAGGTAATGTTAAAATGAACAGGTAAATCAGATCTCCTGAAAAAAACAGTACCCACACTAACCTACAGTGTCACCTACGATAGCACCCTAATTGTTTGAGTACACCAAACAAAAACAGGAAAAAAGTGGAAGTCAAGAGTAGCCAGGTAGGAGAGACGACTGCGTAACATACGACTTAAGTTAAGAATGAGTGAACTAACTGCTGCAGGAGACACAAAACCAGACTTCACCAGCCTCACAGTCGTTGGTGTGGTTTGGCTTTGAAAAGACAGACGTTGCTCAAAACGCAATCTTAAAAATACGTCAGAAATCAGTTGGACAAGTAACTTATTTTACCAACTGCAAACAAAGCACCTTGCAGAATATGATGATTAGGAAAAACTTTGGGAGTCAGCCGTCCACGACAGGCTTAAACCAGAAAGGTACCAACACAAAAGCACACTAAGCAAACATTAGAGGAATAATTCAGCAAAAAAGTGCTTCACAACAAGAAAAGCAACAAAAGGCAAACAAAAAACTGCATTGTGGGACTGTGGTGGCCTACTGGTTAGGGTGTTGGACTATGGACCAAAAGGGTTCAAAATCCCACCTCTGCCAAGCTGTTGGGTCTTTGAGCAAAAAATAATTTGCTTGGATTGTAAGACAATCAATTGTCTCTCTGGATAATGGTGTCTGCTAAATACCGTAAATAAAAAATTAATTAATTAATTAATTTAAAAAAACAAAAAAAAAAAACCCACACTGATACAGTGAAAACTCAGGAGACAGACCATTTTAAACAGCTTTTTATACTTTAGATGAAGATATTCACTGCCGATGCATCGTCTAATTACCATAAAAAAAACACCCAGAAAAAACTAAGATATCCGAGATAAAGAAAGCTGGGTTTTAATCCAGTAATCTGATTTCTCACAGCATGTACACCAGTTTCCTGATTTCGATGGGTTTTCTCGGTTTGCACATGTGCATAATATGGTTGCCAGGTCTGCTTATTCCAAAGATTTGGCACTATTTGGCCCTTTTTCCATTCACTATGACTTTTTCTTCTCAAGGTATTAAGAGCAGCAAAACAAAAACTCTGAAGTAGGGGTGGATGTTATGGTAAAAATATTATCACAATATTTAGATATTTTCACGATACATGTGGTCGCAGACAAAACACATCAGTGGTGAAGATCCTCAAAAAAAAAAAACAACAAAAAACAAAAAAAAAACAACAAAAAAAACCCAAAACTTAAATATTGTGCTCATGTCTACATTGTGAAGACTCAAGAAATTTATACTCAAGAAAATAAAGAATTTTATAATGAAGTTTGAAGTTTCATATTTGTTAGATTACTGGCTGGTTGCAAAGTAGAAATCAGATTTTTGTCCAAGTTGTGTAAATCAGATTTGTTTCCCTCCTTTGGTTTAAATGCATGTAAACGCACTCAATGTCGCAACACCCCTAGTGGTAAAGAAAGGTGGGAGCTTGGTGGAATTTGCTCTCTTAATACTAATCCTATAACCAAAAAGCCACCATAAATGAAAGCTGTAAAAACAAATTAGGAAGGGTTCAGGGTGCAGATTCTATAACTATAAATAAAAGTGCAATTTGTGCTGTAAATAATATATATTTTAAACAAACCTTTTCAGTAATGCCCTAAATCATTAAGACACTTGTGCCCTGAATTTTGCAATTAAGAGTATGCAAAAATAGCAATTTTTTGGCCAATTCTGATTTCCAGTTCTTTTAACACAATAATAAATGACATCATACAGAAATGTTTTGCTCATCTTTTCTTTGAGAGGCTGCTGGCTTGTGCCTGGCTCTGCACTAGCTTTAAACTCTTGGTAATCTACTTCGGCTGTGTCCCAAATAGATCAGTATTCCCTCATTAATATCTCTACTCCCTCATAAGTATTGTGTTATTTAAGCATAGGAAGAGCCTTAAGTAGCACTAAATAAAAAACCTAACGCTTCCTCATTATCGACATGCGTCAGCACCTTTCTCATTAACAAACCCACGAACGGCTGAGCCGCTTTTAAAGCTCCGTACATGAACTGAATTCTGAATTAGTGAAAGCTCGTTGCTGTTCATGCGTTGCTGTGTTTGTGTTTCAAGATCTGAGCACTTCTGTCTTTATATCTCAAGTTTGTTTTCCTCAATTCCGTGATTCCATCCGCATGGAAATCACAGGGGGTTTATTGTAAAAAAAAAAAAAAAAGCTCTGTCCCGAATTGTATCGTACTAGCGTATCAAGGTCCGATCAGCTTCAGATGCGATCTAATACTCTGACATAAGTATAACAGCAAAGGTAGAAAATTATCAATGCGTCCCTAACCAAACAAAATGAAAGAAAATCACAGCAGCAGATGGAGAATAAGAAAGCATGAAGGCTCCAGACTGTTAATGAGCAACCTGCCAAGTTTAGCTTTTCATAACAGAAAGCACAGCAGCCGTCAGCACTGCAGTTGCAGGCGTCAAAAACGTTCATTGTGCAGAGTTGAACAGGCCTGCACTGTTATTATTAGAGAAGGCTTCTAAAAATAAGAAAAAAAAATAAAAAATAAAAAAAATTATCAAATCACTCCTCTGTGCTAGATGCGTAAAGCTATCACTAAGCTTCCATTACCTGTCATTTCGTTACAAATTTGGGCAAGAAGAAATGTTTAGGTGCCTTATTAGGTACTCTGCTGTTTTATGCATCCTTCTGCTCATGAGCGGCGTCTTTCAGTAATTCTGTTTAAGCGAGCTTTACTGTGGTAGCCTCACGGTTAAGATGCTGGACTATGGACCAGAAGTTTAGCAAGACCCTTAACCCACAATTGCATAGATTGTAAGATTTAATCAATTGCAAGTTGCTCTAGATAAGGACATCTGCTAAATACCATAAATGTAAATGTTAATGTACAGATTCCAAAGTATTTCTGACCGTCACCTCCTGACTGTATCTCCACAAACGAGGTAAAGATAGCAGACACAGGAGTGATCTCAAAGGTTTTCCTGGTGAATCCCATCCCATTTTGGGCCCAGGGCGGATGGGTCCCTTTTTGAGTCTTGGTCCTCCCAAGGTTTCTTCCTGTTAAAGTTAGGGAGTTTTTCCTTGTCACTGTTGCTCAAATTGGGAATTACACAAATTGTAAAGCTGCTTTGAGACGATGCTCCATTGTAAAAAGCACTATACAAATAAATTTGACTTTGACTTTTTTTACGGTATTTACGGATTTTACGGTAGGCCTATGTAGGGTTCAACATTAACGTTTTCCCCAACTTGCTCGATTGGGCACGTGACCAGAAAGTTTACTGTCCTGTACCAAATTTCTACTGTCCCAAAAAATATTTGGATTTTTAAATGTTATTCACATATAAGCATACAAAAGTTAATGTGTTTAGTTATGGTTATATTTTTTATGTATTTTTACAAGTAAACATTCTCACAACT
>JAVSBU010000054.1:4657899-4670032 GCA_033118015.1 Loricariichthys derbyi | reverse complement strand
GGTTTGATAAAGTAATCCGGTGCCCATGTGCTTCTATCAGATATTGATGAATGAAGCTTCTTGATTTGGTTCAGTCTTTGAGTCACGGCTCTTCAGTTTAGGCTCAACGTCCTCCAGATTCTGAACTGTTTAATGATATTATGGTCTGTAGAGGAAGAAATATCTAAATCCCTTCCAATCTTTCTATGAGGAACATTTGTTTAAACATTTCAATCATTTTCTCAGATGTTTGGTGATGAACTCGAGATCTTCTGCTCATCTCTGGTTCTCAGAGATGCTGCTTTTGTATCAAATCATGATTGCAGTAGTGGTTTGAAATCACGTCCTTAGTATTTTACCTTATTTCTAGCCTCTATCCCAGCTCTCTGTGGAACATTTTTCATATCTAAACTGCACGTATGGATGTTTGTTAGGAAACAAGGCTGATCCAGATGTTAAAAGCTAAAGCAGCTCATCGCCTGTCACTTTTTAGAACATAAAACGTTCCGGTGTCTAAAGAAAACGAGCAAAACTCGCTTGTTTGAGGTACGTTAAACCCAAATTGTCGTTAAGGCTGAATGGAGGACAAAGGTTTGAAATAAATTAGGCATCAGCTCGAGCAGGACTCTGAGGTAGTGAGACCTCCTGACGACTCTGATAAGCATCATCTCTAATGGCTTTCGAATGCTTCTGCGGCGCTGACCTCACCCGCCAAAGCTACCATGGCCTGGTTAAATTCTCTCTGGGTCAGTGCAGCGCGATCGCCCAAGCGTTTCCTCTCGCTCGCTAATTCCAGGAAAGCAATCGACCTCGGAGCGAAGCGCGGAACCCGAGCTCACGCTGCAGGAAGGGCTGCAGACGATCTGCTCGTACCGCGTTCATATGCACGCTCGCCTCTGGACATCTGAAACAAAACCTGCGATGAAAGAAAAACGGGTCGAAGGACGCACGTAGGACGGTCACAGCCCGTGATGAAACCGTAGCATCCGAGTCATCCTGAGCCACAAACAGAAAAGCTCCGAGACGTTCGGTCATCCTGATTCACCCCGATCAGGTAGATGAAAGCATTTGGACGCAACTTTATTCCACCGCAGAACAAACGACGCCTGTGACGAACGTCTCTCTCACAGCAGATTCCTCACCGCTGTCCCAGCGTTTTGGACACTGCTAAGATTCATAGCTTTGGCAAATTCCACCTTTTCTCTGCCAAATGAGTGGCAGACCTTTGTGGAGAGGAAAGATGATAGGTGGCAGGTGCAGACGCACTCGTTCTGTAGATGAAAGCAGATCTTCTGCCACGAAAATAAAACCATAAATAAAATCACCTATGTAACCAGTCATCCTTACACACCTGTCTACTCACTTTGGACATCACAACATCTCCAGAGACCTGAGTTTGAGTCTCAGCCCTGCCGCTGACTCTGTAGTTTGTATGTTCTCCTCATGTCTGTGTGGGTTTACTCCAAATTCCACAGTGAGTGAGCCCTGAGATGGACTGGTGCCCTGTGTGTATATTCATAGTGCCCCCAGATCCTTAAATTCATCTGATTTATTTTTTTTATCATAAAGGTCTTAAAAATGCCACAAAAACTAAACTGTTCTGGTTTAAATCTGGTACATTTCTTTTACAGTTTACAGATTTCGTACGCGTATTAGATAACTGTTTAAAAGTCAGACTGAACTAAATGGACCCAGCAACGTTATTAATGGTTTGTTTATAACGATTGCGTCTTTGATTTAATTTAATTAATTAGAATTAATTCTAAATTAATTTAATAGCTTGTTTGTAATAATGGTATCTTCTGATTAATTAAATTTAAATAGTTTATGATTGTATCTTCCAGCAAATTAGTTTTAATTTAAATAGCTAGTTTATAATAATGGTATCTTCTAATGATTAATCAATTTTAAGTTAGTTTATAATGATATCCATCGGTAAATTAATTTTAAACACTTTTTTTTTTTTTGGACTTTTATTTTAAATTCCTTTGTTTGTACGAACTCTTACCCACAACAATAACTTACTGACCAATTAGTGTCACTTTGGGTTTTTTTTTTTTGTTTTTTTTTTTTTTTTTTTTTTTTTTTTTTTTTTTTTTTTTTCTTTTTTGTTTTGGTATTTTTTTTTTTTTTTTTGGTTTTTTTGGTGGGTTCTGATAAAATATAACCAGGCAGCAGAGTTTGTGTTGGATTATTTGTTGAATTGTTAGTTTTTTGTTTATGTTTGAAGCCTTAACACTATTTTTAATTCTGTAAACATATTGGATCTTTTTGCCAATTTATTGTCGCTATAATATTGATCTTAATTTTTCTCTGAGTGATCTTTAAACAGTCTCAGTCTTAAATGTAACTTCCCCAAACCTGCAGATGCTCTGGTATTGAATAAAAGAGACTTGGTGCTCCCTCCCTCCCTCCCTTTGCCTTTGATATGCTGATTATAATAAGGATGTGATCATTAGAGGGGATACAGGATCCGTTAATCCCACTGCTCCCAAAGCCAAAAACTTCATGACCACTTGCAAAAGGAAGATCAGTAAGGTCGGAGCTTCACAATATTTTAATCACACTTGAGTCTCTTTCACAGCAACCTCTTGTTTGCATACCTGATAAAACCCAAAGTTCAATCTCAAGAATGTTTTTCCTATCTTTGGAAAGAACTAAACACTGTGAAAGATCGTCCTGGATTGTAAACCATTTGGAAACGAAGTTCACTTGGAACTGAGCTTATGCTATAAAAGTGGTTTATGTGCTGTGACATGCTGGCCTGTAAGAAGCTCCGGTTTAGTGTGACCTGAATGCAGGATGTTCCATAAAACCAGAATCACGTGAAGAGAGTCACGAGTGGTTTCCCAAATAACTTGTATCTCTATATGCATACACTGTATTTATTAAAAATACTACAATATTGTAACTATTAAGGGTGTAATGATACAGTGATGCAGAAACTGTAATGTTCTCCTTATTATGCCATCTAATGTAATTGCATTTTTGAATACCAGAGGGTGCAATCGTGCATCATGCTCCCATCTGAATATCTTCCGTTCTGCAGTGGTAACTGGTGAAGGTGATTTTGACTAAGCATATTTGTTCTAAACTCATTGAGCTGGTGCTTGATGTAAGAATTTTGCTTAGATGACTACAAATTTTAAGCTTTTGCTGTTTATACGGCTACAGAGTGCAATAAGGGTTAAAACCCAAACAGATGCATGCTTTCATCACTCAGGGTTTCTATACCCTGAAAAGAGACATGCCTTTGAAACAGGAGCTAAAAAAACTTCTCACGGTGTTCTAAGAACTCCAATCGTCCACATTTTCTGTGGTGCAAACATAGGACAAGCCAAAAAAGTGCCTAATAACACATTTTGTCACAGTAGTGTTATTAAAATCTGCTCCTGATTTCTTTTAATTGCAGGGAACTAAAGATTCTGTTTGGTTAATTTTTTAAAAGGAGTGATTTCACTCAATTATTTAAGCCTGTGGTTCCCAACTGTTTTGCTTTTTTCCTTAGAGCAACCCCCCCATGAGTATTAAAGAAAAGCAGTCCCTCCTCCACACACACGGATTTTTTATTTTTTTATTTTTTTTATTTATTTTTTGTTAAATCTTGAGCATTTTTGGTAAATATATAAGCCTTTTAATACTTATAGCCTTTTTCTCTCGATATACACACACTCTTTATTTTATTTTTTTTTACACTTTTTATTTTGGTTCCACTTTTCTGTACATTCTTTTCTCTCTTTGAGCGTTTTTTTTTTTTTTTTTCTTTTGGTGGTGTGAAATTGTATTTTCACAAACACTGAGCACCTCTAAACAGATAAAGCCCCCACATACTTTTCTGTGATGTTGGGTGACCCACCCGAGGGGGGCTCAGACCCCAACCATAGGTTTAAAATATGGCGATGCTATAATACGTTTTGTTGTAGTCAGGGAATTTTTTTATTTTTTTTTTTTGCATTGTTATGCTTCAGAAATAAAATAAATCGAGCTGTGGGCCTGTTGTTGTGTATCTGTTGTGAGTGAATTTGCACACCAATGAGTATTATAAATTTAGGCTGTAATATTCTGTAGTATTCAGGTTTTTATTGAGTAACTAAGAATGTTCTGTATTATATCGTGTGTGTGTGTGTGTGTGTGTGTGTGTAGGTCTGACTGCCGTTGGTGGTCTGTCTCTGATGGGTGGAGGATTCGCTCCAACCAACACGGCTGAAACCCTGGCTGTTCTCGCCGCCTTCATCTCCTCAGTTAACATCGCTGGTGAGAGATTCAGACACGTCATTCTATCACACAGGCTTTTTTTAATTAATTATTAATGAACCCATAATGGATCCCAGTTTTTCGTCTCCAATATTTGATCCCTTGGTACAGGGATTTCAAATAGTTTTGGAGTAGCAGGGGGGCATGCTAAAGTAGCAGGCACCTTATAAGTTATGACTGACACCTAGTGGGAAATGTCTGAATTACGCTACTTAAATTAAAATGTTGACATGTGGAGTAGGTGGAAAATTCGCCTGGCACTGGCATAATTTGAAAGCCCTGTGGGTATTTCCCCATACTGAGTTATCAAATAATCAAAGTTTTTTTAAACAATTAATACCTTATGAGTAATAAAAATTAAAACATAAGAATAAAAGCAAGAATTACTATAGCTTATACAGTCATGGCCAAAAGTGTTGGCACAAAGATGCCAATTTGATCGCCTCCAGGTGGCAGATTTCAGTCTGATATCCCAGCTGACCTGAAAGTACCACGGCCGCGTCGTAAATCCGTCTGTTCCTAACATGCCGGTGTGATCATTAAACCCCAGGGGGTGTTGAGCCCTGATCCTTAATCCAGCATGGCTTCTGTCCTGCCTCTGTCTGCGGCACCTGGCCCCCGGTCTAAAATAAAGCCGTGCCGCTGCCCGTTTCCTCAGGTGTCCAATTTTTCCTCTTTCTGATCTTCGTCCTCTTTGGCTTCCATAAGCTTACATAAGGTGTCTGAGTTTTGATTTTTTTTTTTTTTTTTTTTTTTTCTTTTTTAGCGCAGATGTTTAAAAGCTGTTTTACTTCTGCCTTCTCCCCCTTTTTCTGTGGTTCACACGAGGTTTCATTCCTCAGTCGTACCCACAAGCCATAAACCATCAGGAGCAGAAATGTGAACGTCCCCCCAAATCCGAGTCTGACTTTTTTATTGTTACAAGTGCTCGCCGAGGGAAAAACCAACAATGTGCTCTCCAATTCACTTTCAATAAAAGCCATGGAGTGTATGGTATCTGTTCTTTTAATGATGGCCATGAAATATTCCCCCCCCCCCAAAAAAAAAAAAAGCTTTCATTTCTCTTTAAATGCGTCATTCTGGTCCTCTTTCGAGAGCTCTGGCTCATCAGGACCACCACATCCTGCACCAGTCCTTTGATCTCAAGTTGATTTTGAGGCATCTGACTAATTTTTGTGAGTCACTGCCTGACTCATCAGGCCTGCATGATTTTTTTAGTGGAGTAACAAGCTGAAGAGGGATTGAGACGTATCCTGTCATTGACTCAAGTTTTTAAAGTGTGGTCTCGATCACTGGAGGCCTGCAGGACAGATCTAGGTTGGTGGTGGCACGTTATCCTGCTGGATGATGGAACACTGTGGGCATGAAGGGGTGCACACGGTCAGCAACAGTACTCAGGCAGGCTGTGGGGTTTAAATCAGATGATATTAAGGGGCACAAAGTGTGCTAAGAAGATCACACCATCCACAGATGGTTCCAGGCTTTCATGATGTTCACGCCGAATTTTGACCCGACCATCTGAATGTCGTGGCAGAAATCTGTCCACTTTTTGTTGAGTTTGTGCGAGCTGCCTGTCCTTGGCTGACAAGAATAGATCCATTGGCTCTCCTGCTGCTGTAGCCCATCTGCTTTAAGGTGCACGTGTTCTTCTGCATACCTCGGAGAAGTTGAGTTACTTTCTATCAGCTTGAGCTGGTCTGGTCATTTCTCTGGTGACCTCCGGCATAAATAAGACATTTTTACCCAGAGCTGCACTCACCAGATGTTCTTTTTTGCCACTGTTCTCTTCGAAACCAATAGGTGGCGCTGTGTGTGTGACAATCCCAGTAGATCAGCAGTTTCTGTAATAAAAGCATCAACAACGATGCCATATTCAAAGTCACTTAAATCTTCTTAATTTTGGTCCCTGGTTTGAACTGTCTCAATGACACGCCTAAATGCTTTGAGTTTCTGCCGTGTGATTGGCTGATTAGATTTGTGTTAACAAGCAAATATATTAAGTGACAGTCGTCGACTCTTACCTGGTAAAGTTTCGGTAATCTGTGCTGCACTCTGTGCTAATTGAATTTCCTTTTCGGTGCCTATTGATGTGCCTAGCGGTTAAGGTACTCAACTATGGACCAGAAGGTTCAAAGTTCAAATCCCACCTCTGCCAAGCGGCCACTGTTGGGTCTCTGATGAAGACCCTTAAGCCACAGTTACTTGGATTGTAAGCCTGTATGAATTGTAGATCTGTTGGATAAGGTCGTCTACTAAATTCCTTAAATGTAAATGCAGGTGGTTTCCTCGTCACTCAGAGGATGCTGGACATGTTCAAGCGCCCCACAGACCCCCCGGAGTTTAATTACCTGTACCTGCTCCCAGCCGGCGCTTTCATAGGAGGATACGGAGCGGCACTGCACAGCGGCTACAACATCGAGCAGGTCAGAACAGCAGCAGACGTTAAAGGGTTCACATAACATCAGGTTATTAGATCGTACCTTGATATTATGGTGTGTGTATGTGTGTGTGTGTGTGTGTGTGTGTGTGTGTGTGTGTGTGTGTGTGTGTGTGTGCGCGCAGATGATGTACCTAGGCTCAGGCCTGTGCTGCGTTGGTGCCCTAGCAGGCCTCTCCACTCAGTCCACAGCTCGTCTCGGTAACGCCCTGGGTATGATCGGCGTGGCAAGTGGCGTCGCTGCGACTCTGGGCGTCCTGAAGCCCTCTCCTGAGCTCCTGGGCCAGATGAGCGCCGCCATGGCAGTGGGTGGCACCGCCGGTGAGTGTGTACACAGGCCTGTTTCTGCTGCGGTGCGTCATTCATTTTGAAGTGTGTGTTGGCGGGAAACGCGGCTGACTCAGCTCAGGTAACGGTCATGGTGCCCTGAGTCACTCTTTGTAGAGCCGCTCGAACCCGGTGTGAATCCGTAATTATTCCTGGAAACCGGAGCTGCCCCGCATAGCCCAGGCCGAGGCCAGCACGCTTCCAGATGCTTACAAACACACACACACACACACACACACACACACACACACACACAGAGGCCTTCTTCCCAGCAGACCTGATTCCCCGTGGCTCTCTCACCCCTACAGGCTTAGCCATCGCTAAGAAGATCCAGATCTCGGACCTGCCTCAGCTGGTGGCCGCCTTCCACAGCTTGGTGGGTTTGGCCGCCGTCCTGACCTGCGTAGCCGAGTACATGATCGAGTACCCGCACTTCGCCACCGATCCCGCTGCCAACCTCACCAAGATCGTGGCCTACCTGGGCACTTACATCGGCGGCGTCACCTTCAGCGGCTCTCTGGTCGCCTACGGCAAACTGCAAGGTGAGTGTCCTCTGTCCTAATGTCCTGAAAGTCGATCATTCTCACTGTTTCTTCTTCCACACATTTCCACTTAATACAGACGTGGTAACGAAATTATGCAGGTAAAATCTCATAGGAATGCATTGAGGGGCTGTTTGGATTGAAATAAAGTTTGGATTCAAACTGGCAGAATTAAAATTTCAGCTGAGATCAATTCATTCAGTCATTAGAATTAGATTTTTGTCTTTAAATAATGGTCCTATAAGGTATTTACATTCTGAGTTTGATTCATTCTCAGTTTAAAGCACATCCAGAGTGCAAATATCAGGCGATGGAACTCAAATTCCTTCAGTCTTTCATCGATATGGGGAGGATTATAGAAACGGTGACGCGCGTGCTGATCTGCATAGAATCAGGCAACGGCTATAATAATCTACTATTACAATAATTAAGAAGTTTAAACTAACAGGAGCCATAATGAGGCTGCCTGGAAGACGATGCAGGTGTTTTACACCCACTCGCCCCGGGGGGGTCAGTCGGCGGCCTCAGCTGGAAATTTACAGAAGATAAAAGCGTTTCGGTGCCACCAGATCTCCGAATCTGTAATTTGCGCCGCCACGAAACTATTTGGGAGACGTTCCAGGATGAAAATGGAGGAACGGTCTGACCCTTGAGTGAATTGGGTGCTCGGGACGTTCCAGGTTTCTGCCGTTTCCTCTCGTTGACTGAAATCGCAGGAGGACGTTGCTGGTGGTGTAATTATGTTCCAGTATTAAGGGAGGTGATCCCCTAAGAGCTGGATTAAAAGATGGAGAATTCACTGCAACACAGCTGAGTAAGACGAGACGTGACCACTCTATGTAGATGAACATAATCTGTGAGGAATACGTTCAAACTGAACCAATCTGAGGTCATAATGCAGCAAACCCCTAATTAGTTGTGAATATTAAAAGCAAACATTCACTCTGTGTGTCTTACACATAAAGGCCCGTTCATTAGGAGTCCTTAATGATGGTGTTTACATGTTTCACTTTCATTTGAAGCCCTATAATCTGCTTTATTTTGGCACAGTTAAAGATCAGAACCATTTGCCAGTCCATTAACCCGTTATTCCTTCCTCATCACAAACCTCTTTTTTCCTCCCCTAACTTCACGTTTGTAGGTGGTAAAGTTCTGACCGTTGGGCCCGTCTGCGTTTGTTGACCAGCCGGCCCTGCAGTGCCACACATGCCCTGTGTTTAAAGCTTGGCCAGGCGGAACCTCTCCGAATTTGGCACTAATTTAGCCCCTGCGCCCCCCAGTCATTTTCCACTTGTTCTCCAAAGCTGGAACACATTATCTCCAGGAGCTTTCCCCACTCCTCCACCGGCACTCAAACCTGGAGGCTGATGCGTCAGATTACAAGTCTGAGTTTTATGCTTGTTTTATTTCAGGCCTCTGCTACAAAGCCGCTGCAATTCAGAGAGAAAAGAGTCAAATTACGACCCGGCTGCATCACAAACCTTGACGATTTGCAAACGACCCGGCCAGAAATAGATTAAGTTTTTATGCTAAAGATTAGAGACGATATATGATTATGATTTATTTGTGTATAATAGTGCTTATAACACTAAGTGTCTGTTGCTCGTGGATGTT
Source organism: Loricariichthys derbyi (assembly GCA_033118015.1). Classification (NCBI taxonomy): domain Eukaryota; kingdom Metazoa; phylum Chordata; class Actinopteri; order Siluriformes; family Loricariidae; genus Loricariichthys; species Loricariichthys derbyi. Next base: position 4,660,879 of record JAVSBU010000054.1, on the reverse strand, counting down.
GGTGACCTTTATAGTTGTAGTGGAATCAAATAAAAGGGAAAAACCTGATTTAGAAGGATAGATTAATCTTTAGAAGCAGGCCACTGGAAAAAAACTCATCCTAGTGAAATGGGTTTAGATCAAATATAGGATCGTCCCATATTCCTTAATGAGCAACTGTGACAAGGAAGAACTTCCTAAACGTGGTGAGGAAGGAACCTTGGGAGGGCTCCAAAATGGACCTGCTTTTCCAAACTAGATATTATACTGTTTATAAGAATATTAAATTGTGTAAGGAACTTAGTACGTTTATAATAGTTAAAATACACAGAAGCTACTGGATGGTTAAAATAGAAGAGAAAATGCAGATGATAAATTAGATACAGTGTTATGGAGAATATAATCAATAATCCTCAGTCAGCAGGAGGAGGGGCTTGTGCTTGTGTAATTGATTGAAAGTAAAACAGAATGTGTTGTTATGGGATGTTAAGGACACTCTCTAGTCCATAACTATAAATATATAGCACATGTAGGCCCGAGACTCCGGCAGCACTAATTGTAGTTACATAACTAGGAAGGAAATGGGAGAAACTTCACCTTTGGTCCAAACCCTTATCGAGTTGGATTAAAATTTCATCTAGAAATAAAGTCTCAGAAAAATGCTGATTTAAAAAATTCATAATAATCAGTGTAAACCTGAAAAAGAATAGAATAGAGATGTGACATGGACAAAAAATATACATTTTCTGATCCATAACTATAATTAGACAGCAGCCTTTTTTATTTTTATTTTATTATTATTATTATTATTATTATTTTTATCTTAATGATATTAATGAAAATAACATTGAAGGGAATTTAAATGTAAGGAAAACTCACACAGCAGAAGGTTTTACACTACAAAACTGTGATGCAAAACATAATTTTTTTTAATTAATTTATTTATTTTTTACAATAATGTAATCATCTGTCCTGTCTCACAAGTTGTCCTGCGAGGCCATTCGTGTCTCTATTTTGTCTCCTGGTGCAGTTTGTTCCCTCGTTTTTAGTGTCGGTCAGAACACGAGCTTCATTTGTGCACAAATTAATCCTGCTTTTCTAGATGATGTAGAGAATATCTGAACGATAAGGTGTGTTTTTTGGCCAGTGGTTTGATAATGTCAGCTCTCGCTGACATAGATCATGTAAAAACATAAAATCAATTTGAAATGGAATGCAAAATGTGCCAATAAAACAAATGTGCGTCTATAAAGATTCCTAGGTTTTCAGTCATGTTTTATTGTCGTTAGATGATTTGTTTCTGGCTGGTTCGAGTCTAACAATGGACTCTTTACGTTAGTAAGACCACTGAGATGATAAAAGAATAAAATAAAAGAAAATCTGCTTTAAAAGCTGGTTTAATTTCTGTCTTCCTCAGGTGGCAGCATCATTCTGAATTCAAATCTGAACGTGATGACTGGATTTAAAATAATATATGCAAGATATTAAGTTAGTGACTGTTAATAACTGTAAATCAAAAGAATAATAATATTGAACGTAATGGGGACTGTGGTTAAAATTTTGGCTGTGGCCCCCCCCACTGGGGTCTCGTGCACAAAGTGAGTCGTGGCATTGATTTGGATCAGGATTATGGCCGCCTGCGGTCTGTGTTTTAACAGGATTTTAAAAGTGCTGGAGTTACTGAGAGTCTGCTAAGAAAAATATAAAAAAATAGTAATATTATTATATAATCATATTAATTTTCCTGTCAGACGTAACTGTACCAGTTTATTTCCCTAAACTGAATCATGCTTTTAATATCCTGAACCCTAACCAGCCCCATGCACCTTCTATACATATATATTTTTTAAATTAATTAATTTTTACATTTTGCGCAGTACCAGGCATTAGTCCACGCTCTCATACTTTGGCACGATCTGCGGTTCAGCGTCAGGACAGGAAACCTGTACGACAGAAGCCCGGCGGCCGCTGCCTTTTTCTGTTTCCGATTTGTCTCACGTTCTTTTCCCATAGCAGTAAAATATCTATGAATCTGTTTTAATTTAGCTCTTTGCATTAAACTTTGCGCTATCAGTAAAGTTTCATCTCTCTTCCTTTCCCGCAGGTCTCCTGAATTCTGCCCCCCTCATGCTCCCGGGCCGTCACGCTCTAAACGCCAGCCTCATGGCTGCCAGCGTGGGGGGCATCGTACCCTACATGCTGGACCCCAGCTACACCATGGGCATCACCTGTCTGGGATCCGTTTCAGCCCTGTCCGCCATCATGGTGAGACGGCCAGAACTTACACTGTACCGATGCTTTTTGAACATCACTGATTTAATATTTAGAATGTAGATGAACCACAAGTGAAGATAATCAACCATGACACGTTTGCCATATGTATATCCAGATGTAGACGGTTTTTAGGGTTCCCGTGATCCTGGAAGATGGTAATATGGATTATTAGTAATTGGTACAGCGATATTTCCCTAGCCCACAGCATTGGTACATTGCAGGTGGTTTGGACCAATGATATTTTGTGTTTCTGTCTGGTCAGCTTCATTTAATTTGTTAGTGAATGTCCGTTCCGGAATTTCAGGCCTGGAACAAGCTCCAAAAAAGATGGGATGGGAGCAGTTTAGGGCTTTTAATGCAAAACTAACTAATACTCTGGTTTCATGATTTGGTTCAAAAGAAGTATTCATAAAAGGCTGATTCTCTGAGGAGCAAAACTGGGGAGATGATCTCCAGTTTATCACCAGATGTGTGAGAAAATGATTGAAATGTTTAAAAGCAATGTTCCTTACAGAAAGATTGGAAGAGATTTCCTTATTTCTCCCTCTACAGACCATATCAATAAACGATTCAGAATTAAACTTTGATCCCTCAGACTGAACCAAATCAAGAAGCTTCATTCATCAATATCTGATAGAAGCACATGGGCTCCGGATTACTTTATCAAACCTTTATCAAGATCTACAATACAGAGTTACATTCACAAACCCCACTTACAACGTTACTG
>JAVSBU010000054.1:4633027-4643624 GCA_033118015.1 Loricariichthys derbyi | reverse complement strand
TTATGAAGAGCAGACTTTGATAGATCCCTGTTCTTTAAATTAAACATGGTGCCTCCTCACACCTGATTATCATCACACTATAACTATTAACTATAATCCTGGAGGTTCACATACTTTTGGCACTCACTAATGTGTAATAATGACCAAGTATAATATTTTGGTCTCATTTGTTTAATTAGTTTCTCCTTATCCACATTTAGGACAAATTTTCAGTCCCCACTGTCTGTGGTTCTGGTTTGGATCCTTTTAGCTGAAGGATGTGCTGTTTAATCAGGATTTAAACGGGCTTTAGAGTGATGTATGAGGTCGATTTTTCCTAATCCGTGACCGTGCTTATATGTTTTGGATTTGGGCTGCGTGTTGTTTGTAAGAATGTTAAATGTGCGTGACATTGTTTAAGAGTCTGACAGATTCGCTGTATTTATCGTCTTGTGCGTGTCGTATTTGTCCCCTCCGTCGCTTTAATGTTAATCAGCCTAAAGTTTACGGCACTGCGCTGGATCTTTGGCGTGCACGCTGATAAGCTCTATCTGATGAGGACGGTGATTGCCCATTGTCACTCTGGAGGTGATCTGGTGGATCATCTGTGCCGTTTTGTCACATGAGGTGGGGCAGGATTGTATGAGGTTTGTCATGAGGGCCTTTTCTCTACACTAACAAGTGGCACTCAGCGATGTGGAGATATCTCACACAGATTATCTCAGCACCTTTCTCCTGGATGGCGTGGCTGATTGGAGCTGCTTGTGGAAAACCCCAAACAGGAGTTGTTTTTTTTGTCCGCTTCGATTCGGCGTGACATCTTTGCGCCTCGTTCCAGAGCTGCTGCTGATGTGGAGGTTTTTGTGGCTGCGCTCACAGTTGGCTGCGTGCTCGCGCCATAACCGGCTCTTAACGGCTTAGTGCTCGCTTCCATTACGCAGGATTTACAGCTCGGAGAGGAGAGTAAGAAGTGCAGTGAGCGGACGCGTCTTGGCGACCAATCAGGTTTTAGCGTCGTCTGCGTTCTCGTGATCGTTCTTGGGTTGCTTTGCTGGCAGATGGTTATTTCTGGGGTTTAGTAATAAGAATATCTTTCTAAGCATCACTGTGTTTAAAAGTTCAAGTCGTTGCAGGGACTTGTGGGTCTGAGATCATCCTCAGGTGCTGCAACAGTGACCCCTAACAGTGATATGGATGATCCTCTTACGCCACTTCTTACTGATATTATAAAGTATGTTAGACTCCATAAATTACAATAAATTCAGCTTATGATGGATTTGTCAGAGGGGTGCCCCCATCATAAATCTGGGAGCAGCTACATGAATGTAGTGCCTTATAAACTCGGTGTGATTTGGGGTTAAAGCCTTTATTAGCGAACATAATTTCCCAGGCACTTCAGATCAAATATCATTAACAGTTTGATAAAAGAGAGGGAAGGTGCAGCTGACAAATGTGGTTATGTTCAAAATGCTGCTCTACGTCGCCGTCGGATCTTTCATGTGTGAAAGGGAGAAACCCGGTAAATCACGGTTTTAAAGCCGAGGTCTGAAGGTAATTGCCCGTGTTTTGGATGTGAAAGGGGCTTTGGGGAAACCAGTCGCCGTTTGTCTGCTCGTCATCTTTCGTTTGGAGCTTTTAGAGCTTCGTCTCAGATCTGTGGATCAACTGATCGTTTTGATAAAATAACAAAGATGTGCCTCTTAAGCCGCTAAAAGGACGTGGCGTTCAGTCTCGCGCCTGGCACACCTGTGCCACCTGTTCTAAAGGCTTAAGTGCAGCGTTAAGCCCCCTTTCATCATCCTGCCACTATGTTCGGTCCCATGTTTAAACGCAGGCCTGATCCAAATGGGCCCGTTTCATCCTGACGCTGATGCTCCTAAACTTTGGGTCACTGCACCCTTTCTGCTAGGCCTGATGTTTGAGGAACATAAACACACACAAGATCGCTTTTTATTAACGTTGGCATCGTCTTTATTGGAGCAGATGGAGAAAGGCTTATGGTAAACAGAGGGGCCGTAGGTCTTTTACACTCGTATCACTTTATCTCTGTAAACAATCCAACTTTATCAAGTGCAACAAAGCGCGCGAGAAGGGAAAACATCAGTCATCTTGGTGATAATCAAATCAGTTTAGTGCTAAACTGTGAGAAATATCATATTTAGAATTTTACATCACATTGTATGTTTTTTATGCCCATGTGAAGGTCTGGACCCAGCCCTTCACGCTCCCTCCATCGGCTCAGCTTTTAGCCACAGGGCATCCTGGGATCATCGGTTCCCCACTTAAATGGTACCTGAACAGTCCACCTTCTTCCCTGGTCCAAGGTCCAGTTCTAAAACACTCAAGCCTGTGAGTGTTCTGACTGGTCTGGGACTGAGCACCCTGTAGTCAGTAGGGGGCGCTGCACTGTATTCTGACACACGCCTCCTGGAACTAAACATTTATTTATACCACAGCAGCTCTTCTGTACATTTGGACACTCCATGGTTGCCAGTTAGGGTTTTTCCCCCCCCTTGGATCACAGGTTTATTTAGTAGACACTCTGACCCAGTCTGGTCTCGTCTGGATCTCATTTGGCTGTCGTAACAGTTGTTATAAACAAACTTTTTTTTCTATCGTTATTGAATATCAACATTTGATTAAAACAGAATAAATCAATCCTTTTTCTACTAAAAATCTGCACTCTGATTGGCTAATGGGAATAACGAGTTACTGCTCTTCTCATTCATCATCGATAAACAGTCTGCGGTTAAGATTATCACTCGCTCACTTTAACTTTATTATAGTTTAGGATTGTTGTTGTCGTTATTATTATTAGTGTTCCGAGTCAAGACTCATTTAATCCATTTTTATTATTAAACATGAAAATATAATATTTTTATCTGCCCTCAAACACAAACTCCGCCAAATTAAACTAACTAAATACAGCAAGTGAAGAAAATGCACACACAAAACCAGTTTTATTGGTTTAATGGAAGAAAGAGCTTGAACTTGTTTTTCCTCATTAGCCAATCAGAGTGCAGATTTTATTTAGTAGTGAATGGACTTTATTCTGTTTGAAGGGATTCAAAGTTCCATTTATAATTAGTTTTGTTAGACCGAGCGTTTCCTTGTCTAATAATAAAAATAGATAAAATGGATGTTGTTTAAATTCAGGTGACTTGGTGGTGATTTTTCTGATTAAGTTTGAGAAAAGAAGGAAAACCAAATCATTGTTTACATCCTAAAGTTGCACTGCCTTAGTTTGTCTAAAATATAATAATTAATAATGGTCCTCATCCCTCACATGTCTCATGTCCCCTATGAGAACAGACTGTTGATTGACAGGTCAGTATATCCCAGAGCTTACAGTGCACTTTAATAAAGACATAAGAACATTAATTATATGTCCTAACTTTATATCTTTTATTCATCTATAATCGATATAAAATATAAATAGGTAGCTACAAATCAACCGGTTTGTTTAGAGGCCCAAAATAATTTGCACTGCAATCTGCAGAAATGTGCTTTGTCACTGCACCACGATAGTCACTTGGGGTCTTCATTATTATGCACTTTAGCCCTGTAATTTCTTTCAGGTGAAATGAGTGGGAATTCTAATTAAAGGCTTATCCTGTGTAAATAAAATCCAGGAGCCATGATTAGTTAACGTGGCCTAAACAATTGTGGTGAGCGTCTTAATCCGACAAATGTTCTGTTTTTAAACTGGGTCGGATCCATCCTGTTCTGAGATCGCAGGAATTACAGGAAAAAGCGGTTTGACGTGCCAGCCAAAAAAAGAGAGAGCTTTGGGGTCGTGGGATTGGTGGTGGGATTAAGCGCGGTCTCAATCAGTGGAGAAGGTTAAGTGAGCCGGTGCACGGTGCAGGATCGTAGCGGGTGGTCCTCCTCCTGGTGTAGGTAGCATTTCGGGAGGTGAAGCCATAACGTAAGCCTCATCATTGCTCTGTGTTGCCTCTGCAGACGGTTATGTCATGTCTCGTTGCGCTCGTTTTTCTGCTCGGCTGTGGAAGCCTAATTGGATTCAGATTGATGACGTGAAACCAGAGCTTCACCTGTTTGTGTCCGGCTCTAAGCACGAGTCAGGCCATACTTTACCGCCTGCGTTAGAGCCGCGTCTCGTCTGTGAGGGATTATAAGCGGTAACCTTGCGGCGTAGCCCCGCCGAGGTGTCGGAGACGAGCCTGGAATGGCGGCCAGGCTTCTCTGGAGCTGCGGCTCCCCCATAGATCATCGTCAAGTTTTTTGGAGCTGTACAGTAGTGTGCCGGCGATCGATGCTCCCTCGGGTCGAGGGCTTCGCCTGGGCCACGGCCAAGCACCCAGCTGTTTGAAACAGTGCCAGGGAAACGTCGTACAAAGCACGGCGGCCGCAGGGGGAGCGAAGTTGAGGTTGACGCGCGATGCACTCTTTCTCAATTCCAGTGTTTGTTTCTTGAATCAGGGGCTCAGGAGGAATGAAAATTATTCAAGGCTGCGTGCCCAGTACATTCCCCTGTCACGGGGGGATGAAAATTTGTATTGGCGCCGCTTGCTTAAATCATCAGTTTGTGTGAGGTCATTAATCAAACGCGAGAGTCGGCGAGTGCGAGTCGTAAATCAGCAGAAGATATTACTGAGCCCAACTCCTGCTATTTGGGTTGTTAGTCGATCTGATCAGTGTAGTCACGGAAAAAGACCACCGAAGAATCGATACCAAGATGATCTATAGGTGGGGGGTCATTCCAAGCACAGCAGTAACAGTAGTGTTAGGAAAGCCGTGGTGTGTGCCCTGCTGGTACGAGTGTTTCAGGCCGATAAACATCCTGATGTCAACCTTGGAATGAGAGCAAAAAAAAAATCTCCGTCCAACAACAGAACCTGGCGCCGATGAAGTACTAAAGGATGAGTTTGATGATTTAAAGGCACCAGACCCGCCGTCTTTTCCCTTGCTGTTGGTTGTTCATGCTCTCAGAACGAACCAGTGTTAATTCCGTTAACGAGTGCTATGACGGAAAACTCTTCATCAACGAGCTATTTTTCACAACCATGACAAGACGAGAGAACTGTGGAGAAATCTGTACACTTTCCGGGAACGAATAACTAAACAATAATGTGAAAGACTGAGTTTGTGGATATGGCTCTCCCTCTTGGAAGAAATAGAGAAATAGAATTGATTTATGTAAGTGATTTATGTAACTTCAGCCATGTTAACATGGAATACAAGTACAAGATCTTCGACATGAAATTAACTGGAAACAAATACAACAAATCTCGAGACATTTGCATACCCAGAACTGTACAAAATGAAGGTGACGTTACATTAAGACTTAAATTTTATCTTTAGTTTGACACTTTTCAGACTATTATCGTTAGCTAATGAGTTCGGGTCACATTGGGCACTTGCACTAGCAGTGTAACTTCTCTCAAACCTTAATCACTGAGACCAAGTTAACACTGCGGGCTTCCAGATTTGCGTGCCAAATTATGGCACCTGAGAGGTGGGTAGATTCTGGTCCCCGGTGCACGACGGCACTGAAGGTCCATACTGAAGGAGTGTTAAGTCCCTCCATCTGATTGATCAGGAACATTGATATGGATGGACAGTCAGAGCCCTCAGAGTGCACCTCTCACCATCTTACAATGCCGTGATTGCAGCTATTCCCTGATCCTATGTGAACAGAACGTGGATAATGGAGTTAATGCTAAAACGAGAAGAATGCTACTATCGGTAGTTATGCAAATTAGGGAAGAGACTGAGAGAGTCACTTAGATAAGGGAGGAAATGTTTCTTCCCGAATCTTATGGGACTACTCTACGTAGCAGTCATGTTTGTCATTTTTATTTGCACTTTTTATATAATTACGGTAGAGTAAAAAGATTGATCATGGTAATATCTCGTCAAGGTCCGTTTGTTTAACGACCAAATGCAAATAATCTGGAGATTAAACGGCATAAACCTGTACAAAAACCTGATCCTTTATTAAACTAATTAAATAACTACCAGGTTTACTTGTTACTATTAAGAGGCACCAAATGTTGCCTTTATTTTTTCCCCTGAATGCTCTGATTGGCTCGGACCTAAATAACCATGACTGTTGAAGCAGCTGGGCCGTGTTTTCGGAGTCGACCCGTCAGTCGTCGCCGCGTCCCTCCTCCCTCGGCTCGGCCCTTATCTCATCCCATGACACGGCGGCCACTTGGGCTTGTCAGGAGAGGTGCCTCTTATCTGCACACTTCCACTAGAATCCCCCTACCTGAGGAAGAGAAGCCGTGGAATGGGGCTGAAATCCCTCAGGAATGATCAGACTGCAGGATCTGAGTTTCTGCTCAAAGGCCTCGAGGTCTGCAGGGTTCCTCAGATGTGTGTATGTCTGAGATAGAGAGAATGTCAGCACAGGCCAAAACACACGTCATATCCAGGATAACAGGCTTTGTGCTCACACAATGAACCCGCAATACATACAGGAGGAATTCTGTACCAAAATTCCACCTCGATAACTAATCATACAATCCAATAATGAACAGAAATTAAAATGATGTGGCTTTAACTGGAAATAAACCCATCCACATACTGGGAGCGTCACTGGAAATCCATACTGTGAACTTTATTTACAGACCAAAAGGGCTGGCTGGGTGGTAGAACGTTTGAGATGGTGGTTGATGGTCGCTGTAAAGGTTTGGTGAAAGTTTTTGGGCATCTGGCTGGTTGATTGGAGTTTTGAGTGGTCTGAATGGCTCATAAGTTGATGAGCAGTGGTTACTTGAGAAATTATGGCTAGTTGTGGGTGGTTTTTTTGGACCTCGTAAGTGATGGAGGGTTGAGTGGTGATTCAGAAGGTTAAAGGTATTTGTAAAGGCTGGTAGTGTTTTTGTGGTTTGAGGTTAGTGGTGGTTGAGGAAGGTGGAGGATGCTTGAGTGATGGTTGGGGAGACTGACGGGGTGGCTGGGGCACCTGTGGAAGTCTGAGTGGTTGGTGGTGGTGATTTAAGGGAGTGATTTAGGTGAACGTTGGGGCAATGAGGCAGGGTGGATATTTGTTGGCATAGTTGAGGTTAATAAGGTGCTGCTGTGGGTGATGGTAGTTTAGTGTTAAATTGAGGAGTGGTTTTGGAAGTTGGCTTGGTGTTTTGGTGTTTGCTGGTATGGTTGAGGTTGGTGCTAGGGTTATGCTGTAAGTTGGTGAAGGTTGTTGTTGGTTTTGGAAGTTGAGGTGTTTGGTATGATTGAGGTGTTGGCTGATGCTGGTAAAGCTCAGTGTGGAGATTTTGGGTGACGGTGTAAGCTGTTGGAGCCGTGGGTGGTTTAGTAGTAAATTGAGTGCTGGTTTTGAAAGTTGAGGTTGTTGGATGTTTGAATGGTGGCTGTTTGATTGAGGTGGAGGTTGGTGGTGATTATTTCTAGGTGTTTGTTGACTTGATTAAGGTGGTGAGGCTGGTGGTGGTTTAGTAGTAAGTTAATTTACTAAAAATTGATTTTAGAAGTTAGTGGTGGTTGTTGGTGGTTTAGTTACATACCAAGTGGTGGATGTGGATCTTGGTGGCGTTTCGAGTGCTGGCACAAGTTTTCGGAGGTTGTTGGTGGTTGAGGTTGTGGAAGTCTGGGTGGCTCGGCTGATGTATGGCAGCATTTCTGCAGCGAATGTCATCATCCAGGCAAGAGTAAAGGTGATGGAAGAACAAAAAGCTCAGGAGAGCATATCCTCAGTGGAGTCAGGTATCAAGAGGATAACCAGCTCAGCGTCAAAGGGATCCACCATCAGCCGACACAAAAGGAGGACTGACACCAGAAAAGAGGGATGGAGTTTCACAGGCTGGGCATGAAAAGGAAAACATGGCCCCCCTTCTCCCCTCGCTTTGTGTTTGGGAGGCAACAAAAGCTCTCATCCCCCTCATGCGGGTCTTGATGTCTGGCCATGAGGAATTTTCACCACTTTAAAGTCGCTCCTCTGAAGATACAGACGCTCTGAAATCGCCACCATAGTGAGTGATTAGATCCATTCGTGTCGCTTTTAATTGAGGAGGGCGCAGGCGGCGGGGTCACGGATGAATCAGCGAGGGAGCTCGCCGAAAATGAAAATAAAAAACAGCGACCTGTCAGCGCTCTTATCGTGACTGGTGGCTGTTTGGAGGTCGGTTGCCCTCATCGAGCTCAGCTTTGTGAGCTGAGAGCTTATCTGTCAGCCTTTTCCCAAGGTGGGGGACAGACAAAAGCATTTCGTGCCATGGGAAGAGAGTGTAGAGTTCTACATTCCCTCCCTGAGAGCTCCACAAAAGAGCGAGTTCTTTACGGCATCCAAACAGGATTAGCACTCGCGATGCTCTCGCACGGTATTACACAGTGGCTTTGTTTATCGAATCGGCACGCTATAGCACTCCACAAAGTGTAAGACCTGAACCGGGGCTCGGGTTCGAGGTGGCAGAGGAATAGTAGTACAGTTTGGTTTGTCTGACTTTTGATGTGACCCTTTTATGAAGCGATATCCATGAAATGAGGTTGAGGGTGCGAGGAAGTTCTGAAGAAACTGTGTTTAATAGTAACTGCTTGTGCTGAGGTCGCTACGCCTTTGCCAGCGCTTAAAAATTGTCGTTTTCACTGTAGCTCCAACAAACAACAAGATCGGGTTGCGTTTAGCACGTTTTTCTTGGCTGCTCAGCTCTAGGAGAAACGCAAAAGAAATGTCCAGTCCCACCTTCAATTCGTGTCTGTGCTTTATCATTATTGTTTAGCTGTTCACAGTTTGGCTCCCTCCAAAATGTGATCGTTACGTCTCGTTATGGTTTAACACGGGCACTGTTAGTGACCCTGTACCCGAGCCTTATTATTAATGAGGAAAATGGCTAAGCTTTGGGGGGGGTTCCTCATTAGCCTGATTGCCCTGTGACTCACCCACTGGAACTGGTTGGTGAAAATGAAAATTTAATTTCAGTGATGAGAGAACGTCGTTACTCGTTCCATGCTCCAAGAAAACAGAACCAGAGCAGAACCATTAATTGTTGGTCAGAGCCAATTTGGTGCACACCTGTGGGCATCATTTTGGTTTTTTGAAGGATGTATGTGCGCTGCCTGTGACCTCTCAATATATGCAACGTCTCGTCTGGAATCGCTCTGGGGAAATCCATCTACGCGTCGGGCTCTAACTCAGATTGATCCCATCAGATGGGACCCGCCAAGAAACACTTTGTCCTTTATAACAGCCTGCCAGCCTGCTGCCAATTAACATGATAAATATTTATATTTAATAATAAACGTCACATAAAACATGGAAAGTTCAGCACATTTTATGGCCGGGCCTGGATTGTCAGAATGCATCTAAACGCCAGTAAGAGGGATTTATGGTTTTAGTAGGACTGGGGTTTATATATTTAATATATTTTTAATATCAGTCTTTCTTTCCATACATGAAAAAGGCGAATAAGATTAAATACACAAGTCTGTGCAAAAGTCTCTTTATTAGAACGCAATCTAAAAAAACAGCTTCTATAGGCTGCAGTGCCAAGTATTTAGTGTGAACTCCCCTTACAATTCAACATCTGGCAGTCTGAAGAAGTTTGATCAGGAACAGTGTTTTTGGAAGGGTAACAGCCAAGAAACCACTTTTTCGGAAAGGGAGCAGAGTGTAAAGGCTACGATATACTAAAGCTCACAAAGGTTGGAAAGAGGATCAGTGGGAAAGAGGATTAGATGAAAGCACAAATCAGCTTGTCCTTGTCAGGATCACCAGGTTCCAGCACCCAAGCTGCAGCAGTAAAGACGTCCTGAATGGGACACCAGTCCATTAGCGAACATCAATAAAAAAGTTAGAAGTACAAAAGGAAAAAAAAGAATGACTGAAGATGAAGCTAAAAGTAAAAAGAGAAGGAGAAAAGAAAAAGCAATGAAGGAAAAGATGGGAAAGACAGAGATGTGAGAAAAGGAGCAAAGAAAAAATATGCCATGAAAAATAAAGAAGAAATAAATGGTAACCGACAGCAGATGAGAAGAAAGAGAAGGATGAAAGCAAGAAATTAAAAAGAGACATGGGGAGGGGAAGAGAATACTGTACATAGGTAAAGATTAAGCTGTTATAAAGAAGGGAAGAAAAGGTGAAGTGAAATAAAAAGAAAGATTGAGAGAAGAGTGAGAAATAGTGACTTTTTTATATTTGGTGCTAAATTTGAGCCGGAATGTTAATTTCAAAAAGCCATATTTAATAAAATAAAAAAGCAATGAAAAGGAATAAGGGATGAAAGATAGAGATGGGTCAAAGAAGGCGTGGGTTTATCTGGGCCCTTTGTTATGAGTGTTCAGACATCCCTAAAATGAGTCCCAGCATCCTAAAAAATAAGAGGTACATGTCATTATTTGTTATTTTTTATGTTAGTTGGAATTCAGGTAGTAAAAGAGTGAGATATTATGAGTGAAATATCTGGACAAGTGGTTAGAGAAGGATGAGGTCAAAAAAAGAAAAAAAATGACATGTACGGTGGAAAAAGGAATGCATGGAAGCAAGAAGGACCGTAAATAAACCTGAGAAACGAAAAGAAGAAGAAAAATGAAGGGGAAGGACGAAGCATATGGTGCAGATTTGCTCATGAAAGCTTTTACTGGAAAAAAGAAAGAGAAAGATGATGGGATATGGGAATGGAGAAAAAGGGAA
>JAVSBU010000054.1:4591993-4610019 GCA_033118015.1 Loricariichthys derbyi | reverse complement strand
AGAGACAGACAGACAGAGAGACAGACAGAGAGAGAGAGAGAGAGACAGAGAGACAGACAGACAGAGAGACAGAGGGAGAGAGAGAGAGAGAGAGAGAGAGAGAGAGCGAGAGAGAGAGAGAGAGAGAGAGGGAGAGAGAGAGAGAGAGAGACAGAGACAGACAGAGAGAGAGAGAGAGAGAGAGAGAGAGAGACAGAGACAGACAGAGAGAGAGAGAGAGAGAGAGAGAGAGAGTTGATAAAGGAGCAAATAAGCAACTACACTTTAAAAAAGCTGTCAGGAAAAATATTTGTAACCAACTTCATAGTTCAAAGTCGTTTCAATTAAGTGGACCTGGCAACTCTTAAACTCTCACCTCTGCTCGAGGATCCACATCGGGAAGCCTATTGTTGACACAGTCACAAATTTTACAGAATTGATTGTAATTGTTTAAGCAAATGGAGGTTGGTCGTTAAACGGCACTTACCTGTACTTCCTTCCGAATCTCCAGTGACACTCGCCTTAAAGGGCAGCCTCTGAGGTCATGTGCCACCGACCAGGCTTGTCCCCGTGAGACCTACATCCGACTGGGAATTCAGATAACAGGAGTTTGGATAATGGGGTTTGACTGTTAGTTTAGGGCCCCCGGGCAAAGTAACCTGTTTTGCTGATTTGCTAAATGAAAAAAGCCACGCGTCTCAAATATGACATGTTTCTGATCTCCTAAAATATATTGGAAACATAAGTTTGGTCTGTGCAAAGTCCTGGCACCGTACCAGAAGATCCATTAGTGTAAGGTCTCGGAGTGTAAATAACTTGTTAATGGTTCAAATGTGTATAAGTACGTCGTGTTTAAGTTTGTTCTCTCCCCATGTGTTAACAATATGGCGTTCGACCCAGGGCCAACATTTGCTTAGAACTGTATGACGTTTAAATCCAGCAGATGCCAATGAACTTACGTTTTTTTTACATTTTTGAAAACGAGGACAGTGAGTGGATAGAAGAGACGAAGTAATGCAAAGACAAATCCTGCCTGAGTACGTTTTTTAGGTCCCAAAAAGAGGACGTCTGGTCACCCTAATATCAGAGCTCAGTTTTATGTCCTGAGGATTCGGGGTTACTTTTGCGTAATGTCGAAGTTTTCCATTTATTTTGTAAAGAATCACACAAGCATCTGACAGAGGAATCAGGACAAAGAGTTTTGGCCCATCTGGACACCAGGCCAGATCTGCTCTACAAAAAATGTTTTTTGTTCCCAAAATCTTTTCTCTTTTACTCTACATAAGGACTAACTAGAATTATTAGTGGCGCTCGTTACTTATTTGCTTTGAATTTCAGCTTTTCAGTAATTATATCTTAAAGTCACACCTTGTACTTTTTCTGTAAGTTTTCTGGCTCCTGACTCAGTAAGTTCATCGCTGGTTCTAGTGAAAGGTTGGCATTGCCCAGGGTTGGCAGCCTTGGTGCCTCTCGCTCACTGGAGCTGAATTGATAAACACATGCCTCATGCCTGGCCAAAGCCAAGGCAAATGTTTGACACACCTGCTGAACAGAAACTGGAAACCTCCCGAAGACGTCGCCAATACAAAACCTAGGTCTGAACCAGCTCTGAAAATTTCACACTATATTTAGACATGTTGGTGTCTGGAGTTTGTGCTGACACGAGTTCTGAGTTCCGTAAGAAAAGAGGACTGCGCTGATCTTAGTAGAAATCCTTGGTTCTTCTGGCTGGATGTCATCACACCTTTGCCCGAAATTAAAATGTGAGCCTGTGCACCGGAGCTCCCAGAGCAACCTCTGTGGAATGAAATATTCACAGCTGCTCCTGTGGTTTGGTCAACAAGCCGCAGATTGCTCAGGGGAGAGGGCCGAGTTGTGAAGCAAAGGCAAGGCAAAGCCTGTAATATATATATTTCAGCTTGGATAAACAGAAGGGAATTCCTTCAGGCCCGGGAGCTGAATATGTATGATGTATCTGAATGTGTCGCTCTGAGTCGTGCCTGAGAACTTGGGGCAGAAATCAAATCAAATAGGCTCACGCTTTAAGGCTTTTAGTTCACAAACAAATTGGATGTAGAATTAAAAGTCACAGACTCTAATACCTGCCTTTATCTTTGATTACGGCTCTCAATCGATGTTTTTTTCAAAACCTTATGCAGCACCACAGCATCTATTTCCACCCACAGAGTCCCCAATTCTAAGAGAAAGTTCAAAGAATAAGAGTTAAATTACTGTTATTATTAAAAAAAAACTTCCAGGGTAACTTCTAAGCAACTAAAGGTCTAATTTTAGCCGAGTCTTTTGTTTGAGTCCACCATCAAGAGAAGACTGAACAATAATGGTGTGCATGGCAGAATTTTAAAGAGAAAGCCACTGCCCACCAAAATGATCACATGAATAAGCCAGGTTTCATGGAAGAAGGTTTTGAGGAAGTGCTACATTCCAGCATAGGGTCTTTATCCCCTCTGTGAAGCATGCTGGTGGTAGTATCATGGTTTGGGCCTGTTTCGCTGGGGTTTATGGAATGATTATTTCTGACTATAGTAACAAATTCTAAGGGAAAATATCAGGACATCTGTTCATGAACTGAATCTCAAGGAAAGGTGGATCATGGAGCAAAACAATGAGCCAAAGCACACGAACAGTTAAAGTTGAATAAAATTAATGTTTTAGAAGGGCCAAGTCCTGACCTTAATCGGGTATAAATGGTGTGGAAGCACCTGAAAAGAGCAGCTCATCTAAAGAATCATCCCAGATTCAGAACATTTCTTCATTCTGATCAACAGTTACAGAAGTGTTTGTGTGTGTGTGTGTGTGTGTGTGTGTGTGTGTGTGGGGGGGGGGGGGGGGGGGGGGGTTCACACCTGATTCTGAAAGCGTATAGGTAATATTGAAAACCAGATGAGTTTTTGGCTCATATTTATGCAGAAAAATAGAAAATCTAAAGCGTTTGCAAACTGTTCAGCCTCTAATGGTAAGCGAAGTAAGTGTTTGACTGACTGTAGCTCAGTGTTTGTGTCATTTAAAGTTTCCACACTGCACTTTTAGGATTATGATTACAGGACTCGGGCTTGTAAATGACTAACACTGTTAAAACTCGGTGTAAAATGCCCTATAAAATATGTGTAAACTGACATGTTTTTACAGTGTTTTCACAGCAGAACATAACAAGCTGATCGTGTGCCGAGTGCAAACGTCTCTTTTTTAACGAGTTCAGAGATGCACTGCGTGCCGAATCCATTACGCCCTAATCCTACATTAAAGTCAGTTTACGGAACGGCGAGCGGCCCGTGTAAACAAGAGCGTGAACGTGGCCTTCACTTGAAAGCATAGAAGTTATGAGGCAAATCTGGCTCGGGATCATCCTCGTTTTTCAAAGTTTGACAGACAGGGAACACACACGTGGAATTGTGTATAACTTTTGTGTTACTGTAACCAAATAGTACTAAGCAACACCTTAACCTGATCCTAAACTTGACCCTGGCGCACACAAGCAAATCATTACGTTTTGTTTAGTTCGCCTGGGCTTTTTCTTGTTGTAATAAATACTCGGGGGGCCGCTCGGACGTCCTCCGATATCAAAGACGCCCTGTCAGGATGGGGCATTTGGTCCTTGTAAAGAGATTAAAATGTGACCACACGCACAATCTGGAAACATCAGACCGTGCTGCTTATGATTAAAAGCCGGTTGCCTGTCAGCATAATTACGGATCGCTTGTGATTGTGATGCAGGAAATGAGCCGTGATTGACACTGTGCGATGCGGCGGGGAGCAGACCGACTCAAAAATCTGGCTCTCTGTTATAACGGCCTAACTGCAGGCTGCGCTCTGGTGGTTACGGGAAGGGAACGAGAGTTGCACCAGAGATAATTAGAATCAGCTCGTGAACGGATAACTAATATTTACATTATCCTACATGCCCTCTGCCTAACGCCGGCTCTTTGAAGAGTGAGGGTGGGAAGCGTAATTAGTAGATGAGATGGCAGAGTAAACACATGGTTATGATCAGCAGAGGTGTGCAGTAGAGACGCTGCACGTCTGGAAATGGACAAAAGAGCTCCAAATAACAGAGCCAGAACAAGGCAGGGCAAACTGTCTCGATTCAAAAGCGGTGGCTCAGTATAAAATAATTTGTCAATCAACTAAGAAACGTTTGCTGGCTAAAGTTTGCTTTGTTGTTCATAGCATCACTGCTTATCTGTAACACTGGGACAGATGGCGTGGCATCACACCTACACCTAGGGGCAATCTGGAGCAGCCGTTCCACCCACGGCCATGCTTTTGGAGGTGGGCAGAGACAGGATATCTGTGGCTGTGGTGGTTAGAGAACTGAACTACTGATCAAAAGGTAGCGAGTTCAAATCCCGGCTTTACAAAGCCAATATACACCCACACAGAGAACATGTCAAACTACACATGACAGTAACCACAGGCAAGGTTCGATCCAAGACACTGCAGCTACACAAAGCCGTATCTGTTTCATATTTTATAACCTCCTGGGAACCAAGGAAAAACGTTTTCTTTCAATTTCTATTCAAATGTCCATTATAAAGGACATAAATGAATGGGCTGGGTCTCAGGAGGATATTCAGAGTTTCTTGCACATGGTTGGGTAAGTAAGGCTCTGAACTACTGAACACAAGGTTATGAGTTCAAATCCCAGCTCTACCAACGGTTCAGCCCTGGTGAGGGCATCTGAAGGACCTGAATTAATCCCACAAAGTCTTCTGAAGAAGAGGTGAACCAACTAATCTCCTGGGATTTCCACACATAGTGCCATCTCTAGGGTTTAGAGAGAACACTCCCAAAAAGACAGAATGGTCCAATAAGGGCAGTTCTCTGGGTAAAAATGCCTTGTTGATGCCAGAGGTAAACTGAGGTACGCAGAAGAGCATCTCCGAACACACAATGCATCAAACCTTGAAGCAGGTAGACTACAGCGGCAGATTGGAAGCTTACAATCACTGGAACTAAGGGGGCCAAGGCCAAGCCCAGAAAAACAAGCTTTACAGTCAGGCAGGTAACATTCTTCTGTCATTCACCAACCCTGGACTCATCCAAATAGAGAAGCATGATACTTCACCCCATGATTATGTTCCTCCAGAGTTCAGTGGTGGCATGCTTTACACCGCATACACATCTTAGTGATGTGAGGCTTGCAAACGGCTGATTGGCCCCAGTTTTAGTGCTGATGTCAATGCTAGAGGAGGTTTGGAACTCTGCAACTTTGTCACTTCACATGGACTGGCACTTTGTTGTTCATAAATGCTTCCACTGCTCAATAAAACCCTGCACAGCTGATGGTGAAAAAATTAGGAGGGAGTAAATTTCACCCGATGACTTTTGTAAAGGCAAACTCCATGGAACGTGTGAATTCATCGTTTAAGAAGTGCGTCCCAATATAGTATAGAAAAATATAATGACGTAAGTGTTAGTTCCTGGTTCTTAGAGGTTTCTCTGAAGGCTTAGAAAAGCCTGACAGTCCCTGCTGAGTTACTGAAAATTTCACAGTAGTCTAAGTAATGAATTATACACTTTATATATCACATTTTAGATAGAAACCAGTGTGTTTTTCATTGAAATGACTGTGTTTGTTTCCTTTCGAACAGATTTATGTTCTGCTTAGTTAATGTAGATGGATAAAATCTGTATTCCTATTTTTTTTAGTGGATTTCTCTTTGCGTAATGGGAACGCAAGCCAGAAGTCATTCATAACACCGAGGTCCATTAGCTGAACTCGAAAACTCGGCTCCTCTGAGAGAACCGGCTTATTGACACAGAAAACCCACATATGTACACAGCTTCCCCTTATCCCAAACGCAGTCCATCAGCCAGGACGCCTTTGGTGTCAAGAGTTTGCTTCTTAGGTTTTTACGCTGTGGCTACGGAGATAAACGTTACCAAACAGAAACTCAATGCTGATTTTAAAGCTGGTGAGATTTGAGATTTAAGGGGTCTTATTCGTGGCTTATTAATTAATTTACATCCTTTACATTTTAAGAAATGCTTGATGATGTGGATGTCATATCAGACTATTTACATTAAGCTTAATCTCAGGGGCAAAAGAAGAAGAATTTAAGTTTCTCACAGTGAATGATTTTTATAACGTTGAGTGTTAAGAAAAGTTTTGCACACCCCTGGACAAACTACATAGTTTATTTTTTTCTCCGACGTTTTAACTCTTTTTCTCGTCAGGTTCGTAGGGATACAGCGTCTATCCCCAGAAAACACTACATGCATAGCACGTGGGGATAATCCTCCTCCCTCAGACAATCTTGATGCCCAGGTCTGCACTGGTGGGCTGGTGTGTTAGATCATCCCTCGGATCAAAACCCGAGTGTCTCTTGTGGATTGTTTAAATGTAAAAACGTTTTCAGATGATCCACTTGTGGTTTCTTGAAACTGAACAAATCAGGATAAATCTTACTGAATCATGTTTATCTACTAACATTGACGAACTCAAATGATTCAAATCATTAAAAGACTGAACCTCTAAGGTTTATGTGACTTTAACTCACTCTTCAGAGTCACGGTTTATGTTTTCTCTGCGTCAGCAATGGTGAGGGGTGAAATCTCGACTCTGCAACTGTTGGGCTCTTGAGCAAAACCTTTAACCCTCAATTTCATGGACTGTACTAGATTACGACATCTGCTAAAAAATATTTGTGCGAAAATACTCTTTTCTGCTTATATATTTCTGTAATGTATCATATAACAAATTCTACGTATAATGTTTTCTCAGAAATGTATTTCTATAGTGCTTTTTACAACAAAGCCTTGTTTCAAAACAGCTTTATAAATATGTAGAAGTACAGCCCTATTTGAGCAAAAGTGGCAAGGGAAAACCCCTGAGCAGCTCCTTGAACTTATTTATAAGCTATATAAATAAGTTTATAGTAAAAGTTTAAGAGTTAAATATACAATTTTTAATAGAAAAACATATAATTAATTACAAGTTAATAATACATAGACTATGATAAAAGAGGACGCAATATTATGATGAGTATAATAAAAAGGAGCATATAAAACTATAGACAATAGTATATAGCCTATTATATATAAGTTAATAAATATAATGAAATGGACAATATAAGTGTGTAACTGTATTTAATCCCGAAAACAGAGTCACTGTAGATTTTCGTACTGGAGAAAATGAGGGTTGTTTTTATTCTCATTCATTTCTAATGTCTTACTTTCTCAAGAATATTTGGAAATAGTCTACGCTGTTGTCTGGTCTGCTTAAGATGTTACACATCATACATAAAACAAATCCTTCGTAATTGTTACATGTTTTTTCTTCACTTTAATTTTAGCCCAGCATGCATCAGCTCCCACACACAATAGACACAAAGGCTGCAGTACAGAGAAATATATTTATTTATTTATTTATTTATTCAGGTTTAACCGATAGAATAGCTTTAAAAAGATGAGCGTAAATGATAAAAATGTCCATTCCATATTTTTTTGTCTTTGTTTTCCTTTAAATATTCCATAAAATAAATAATTTATTCAAAAGCAGTCAGGTAAAAGAATGGAGCTATCAAATACAGTGGCTTTGCATGGTAATAGTTATTTGTTAGACTCGTTTATGTTATGGTGCCGCCCTGGCTCTTGGGTGGGTCCCCTGTGTCTTTTCTCTCGTCCCTGTTGTTCTGCACCCGGAGCAAGTGCTTCCAATAAGAGTTTGCATTAAGTAGCGGTGCCATCGGTCACAGGGCGAGGACGCCTGCTAGAAACGTCTTGTACGAGTTAGTACTTCATAAATAACCGAGTCCGAATGTCACTTGCTCAATACCCTCTGCATCAGTTCCTCCATGTCCCGCTCTGTCCTTCCGGACCTTTAGACGTTCCGTATTCCCTCTGCTGCCAATAACTTAACAAAAGTCTGACATTATAAAGAGTCAGTTCCTGTACATAGTGCCGTGCCGTCCTCTCAGAAAGTTCTGTGTGTCCTGTAGAAGGTTCCTCAGTGCAGTGAGCGGTGCCACGCCTTAGGCTGGAGCTATGGGATGGGGATGGGCAGAAAGTGTGTGGCAGTGTTTTTTCGTCGCGTCTTTTTGGCCCTCATCGGCTTGCCGTTGGCACTCAGGCCCACGAACATGGCCTTCTTCTTGTTCCTCCACTCAGCCGAGGCGTACGTGTTGTACCGGTTCTCCTCGATCCTCTCTATTAGCTTGCAGTCAGTGCCAAATTCCTTCTGGAGAACAGAAACAAAATTGTTAAGCGTTATTTACATTTACAGCTTACATAAACATCCAGAGCGGCAACCTTCTGATTTGTGCATAGCTTTAATCACTAAGCACGCACCTAAAAATATTCCCTATTTTACTCCTTTAGATGTTTATTTTATATTAAACAACAGATAAAATATAATTTCAAGGTTTTTTTTAATGATTGCTGTGAGTCACAGATTTAATATCTGAACAAAAATACAGCTTAACACTTACAATTTTTAGAACAAAACACCTTTTCTACTCTCATCACAACTTAAAGCACTTTATAGATTTACGTTCAGGCTCAAAATAAAAGGAGATTTATTATTATTATTATTATTATTATTATTATTATTATTATTATTATTATTCATCTTTAGTGCCTCTGCTGGCCCTGCGAAGGACTGCTGCTCCCTTTGGCACACGTTCAGCCTCAGTGCTTTGGTGCAAAATTAAGGGAGTAAATGTCACCAAACTTGTCTTACCAGTCGTGTACATTTTTGGAATGAGTGGAAAATGGTACTTAACAAAAACGCCACCCCAGTCACCGCAGGAACCTGGTTTAAGTTGGGCATCACATGACGACATGAATCCTATGGTGTGTTTGGATAGGTTGAAAGAGTAAAAGATTTAAAAAAAACTCTTTAGTGACATTTGAGGCTTATATGGGATTGTGGCAGCGTAACAGTTAAGGTACAAGACCAAAAAAGTCCCATCTCTGCCAAGGTGCTACTGTTGGGTCCTTGAGCAAAAACCTTAACAAATAAGTTACTGTGGCAAAGGGTGTATTATAAATGAACAATAAAGGGTCTGACTTTGTAATAAGTTATGAATAGTGATTAGTCTTGTTTGGGTGATGAAGGCCTCCTACACATTTTAGATTAACTTCTGTACTTGGGTGTAGAAATTAAGGATAAAGAATATTTCAGCAACTTGGCTGCCCATTGATGTGCCTGTGAGACGTACACTTTTACCTGTTTCAGGTAACATTTGTCATTCATGAGAGTATGAATGGGATCCGGAGGAGCTGGAGGGGGTGAGGAACAAAGGCCGAGCTGTGGATTGTGTTGCTGAACGCTAAATGGAGCAGAACTACACGCTCCCGCTGTGTTCCGGCACAGACTACTGTGTAAGGAAGAGGGACGTCTCGCTTTACTTTCTCCGGGATGACAGAACACTGTGGCGAGGCCGACTTTTGCCGGGGGATTATTTACAGCCAATGGAGTGGAACTGTCCTTTAAAAGGACCTGGGGCTTTTTAAGGCTCTAGAGTCACGAGAAATAGAGTGCAGTATCGGGAAACATCAAAGGAACCCGAGTGCTTACTGATCTTTTACAGATCTACTAAGAGCTTCAGACACTAAATACAGCAGTGAGGTTCAAATGGTTCACATAGCATTGTTATGTAGGATCAAAATACTTAATAACAGTTAGGACTCTAACCTATTTCAAGATGTTTTGTTTAATATATTTTATATATTTTGTAGAACAATTTGCCAGAACTGCTGTAATCTGGGGGCATCACATGATGTGACCAACACAGAGAACCACTGAGACTTGGGAATCCACCCCTGGTGAAACGGGATGTAATACACCCAGATTACAAATTCTGCATGGAGCACAAACTTTTAAAGGCTCCAAACTTCACCTGAATTTATGTTGTGCCAGTGAGAGCTGCACCAGTGACCACAGCCTGCAAAGTTGTGGGGCTGAAACCTGAATGGTTCAGTTGGTAAAGTACTGGTTTCCAGCATTGGAAACCAGTGCCCTATCAACTGACTCACTCTGGTTCAGTTTGCATTTGGAGGTGCATTTCCTCTCCTGACCCTGAGATCATCTCATAGGTTACAGTGGCACCACATAAGTGTAGTTGTAGGTCAGCTGGCACTTTACAACTGAAAGTTGTGCTCAATACATATTGCATATATTTCACCAGATATCCTCCCAGTTTAGCCAGGGGCAGGTCCCAGACGCTCAGTACTTCTCAGGCTTGGGACTGGACCATTTCTATCCCACTTGCCTATATTTAGGATGTTTGCAGTTGATGTCATTTGTTACAGTGTAAATATTTGTCCGAAGAGAAAGTAATTCTAACTCACCGCTCCATACACCACGCCTTTCTTGTTGATTGCAAGGTAGTAGTTGCTATCCAGGCCCTTGATCGCCACAATGCCGACATCCACTGACTTGATTTCGAGTATACCTGAAAGGTAAAGAGCGACACAATTGTAATCATTATATTGCTTTATGTAAATGTGATAAACAGTTTATGCTTGTTTTCCAGCTTTCCTCAAACTTTACAAGGCATTATAGTCTGTTTAGGCAGCATGTTTTCAAGCAACTTATCATAATGGAACAGCATGGAAAAGTGGCTTTAAACAGCATTTATAGCTATATGTTACTGTTGTAAACCTATAATTTTATCATGCTCACCTAACAATTCACAGCATATGAGATGGCTGCTCTCTCACTTTATGCACCTCTTTGCTAGTGACAAAGCAAAACCACTGAGAATTATGATTATGAACTTTTATCATCTGTAAGAGATGCTTGGGTGTAGCAGCGGCCCGAGTGTGATTGGCTGTGTCTAAAAGGAGGTATGGCTGGGTAGGGTGACCTGCGTTGAACCAGCATCCCATTCATGGTAAACTTTTGCCTGCACCAAGATACTTTTGGCTTTTTTAGAGGATTTTTCTCCCCCTCCTTATGACCCTGACCCGAATAAGATGGGACTCATCATAAATGAATGGTCACTGCAATCACAAGCCATGTTATTTCTTATCAGATGCATAACGTCAATGAAATCTAGTCATTTAGAGTATAGATGCACCTGGTCTGTCCTTCTTATTGTGAACAAGAGCTTGATAGTCAGAAATCCTTTAAAATTTAAAATTCTAGTATATAATTTTTATATTAATTTACATGATCTGTACTTTCTAATTTCTCCTTTCAGTGAGAAATCAAAATGTCTTATTTCATTACTCGAATATTTATAAGCTATTTACTTTGCAGGGCTAGGTAGGGGTTGATGTTGCAATAAAATGATCCCCTGACCGACCTCTCTTCCCTCAGGTACATACAGTACTTTATATAGCAGTAACATTGCTTCATGTTATGGGATCCTTACTATGAAGCAATGAATTTAAGAATTGATAATATGTAATATATGAAATCATTCAATGTCTTATCCGTTTATTCTAGACTCTTTTGAAAACATCAATTAACCTAACCTATTATATTTTTATAGTACTTGTTTGCATTGTGAAGAAGTAGCTTTTAATCTCATTGTACGTGTGTATAGTGACAATAAAGGCTTTCTATTCTATTATATTCTATTCTATTTTATTCTGTTCAATTTTATTCTATTCTATTTTATTTTATTTTATTTTATTTTATTTTACTTTACTTTATTTTATTTTATTTTATTTTATTTTATTTTATTTTATTCTATTCTATTCTATTCTATTTTATTCTGTTCAATTTTATTCTATTCTATTTTATTTTATTTTATTTTACTTTATTTTATTTTATTTTATTCTATTCTATGTCTTTGGAATGTGGGAGGAAACCGGACTACCTGGAGAAAACATGCAAACTATCCAGGTGGAGCTCAGGGTCGGGATCAAACCTGGGGTCTCAGAAATGTGAGGGCGCAGCGCCAACCAGTGCGATGCCGTGCCACCCAATATTTATCACGAGAAATAATAATATATCTCACACTATCTAAGTGCAGCTTTCAGTACTGACCCATTTGCTGTAAAAAGGTACCTTTGGATATCAGTGTTCTAACATACAAAATGGATGCTTTGATGTTATAGTAAACTTTATTAAAACACAGCATTAGATATTTTAAAACACACTCCTGTCATAATACTAACAGTACGACTTAACAACTCTTACAATTTAAAACATTTTTATGATATATCCATATTAAAGCAGGGGAGGCAACTTTCTAGACTTTCCATAGTTACCAGAAGGGGAAAAAAGGCGGGAAAAACGCTGAGGTAAAATAGTGCGCACTAATTAGTTCACTACTTAGTGTTCATTGCACGGTTATGAATGTGGCCTTGATTTCAGAAGCGTGACGGATGAACTGAGGTAATAAAGTTGTTTATTGTCATTTTAAGGATGTTAGTAATTAATATTTTTATTCTATACGTAAAAGCTTTCGTTATAATTGTCGTTTTTGGCAGATAAGTTACGTTAGCATCTACGCTAACTAGCCGTTAGCTAATATTGCTATGTTGATGCATCTTCAGCGATTATTGGGATTTTACATCATTTTCAGCCTTTTCATGTGTTATTTATTTAGCAGTATAGTTGTATTTTTCGCGCACTTGTGATTTAAAATCATTTAAATCATGGTCCAGACTTCTTACTTGAGCTCAATTAGCAATAATGTTATGCTATATTCATAATGTTAGCATAAGTTTAGAATGTTAGGTCCGTAATGTTAGCAAACGTTCAAGTGACGTTTCAGCTAGTTTAATATTTATTAAAGGCAGAACTGGTATTTTTCCATATGTTTTGTCCACCTGGATATAAGTAATATATGACTGACCCATAAGGGCCCACAGTGACATGTCACAAACACTAAGGTCTGGGCATTTAGATTTACTTTTACAGATTTACCCTTAATTTTAACTCATAATGTCCCTTAGTGACATATTCAGAACATCCTGGCTGAAGAAAAAATCAGAAGTATGTTCTAGGTGGTCTGTTTTATATCCCTTATAATCTTCCTTTAAGGTGAACTGGGTCTGGGTTCTTATGGGTTAAGGTACAGTCTTAGTGTTGAGTAGACTTCATTTTCAGTCAGTAATGTCTTAATATAATATATAAGTGAGTATCAGGAATGCCTAGGTTTTGCTTAATATTTATCAGGTGCTTCTGCCCTATAGGTGACCCAGTGCTTGCTGTTGTTGTTGCTCCTGCTGCTGCTGATGCTCCCCATCCCAGATGGTCGACACGGTAGGACCAACACAGTCGGTGGTGCGTTGTCCTTGGTACTGCAGCAACGGATGTATAACTACAGGTACCAGCAAATATTAAACCTACAGCATTGATCTTAAGTTAAGCCCTGGTGAAGAACTAAATGACGCATGAAAATTGTGCTTTGAATTGAGCTGTGCCATTCTTTTAACCCACCCCTTATAATCCCTGATTTGTATACCCCAAATTTCCTTAGTCAGTGGCTTCTGCCCCTCTGCCAATGGAGAAGGCTTTATGCCAGTGAGTGCCTCTGTACTGCTCACTGCTGTATGAATATGCCACTTTCATTGTATGTGTCCCCTGTGTTTGCTGGCATCTTCATCAGCCAATGTGAAAGAGCGTATTTGGGATTTGAACGTCGACTGTGGATTTAGCAAAAGTAAAAAGGCTTAAACATACAAAAGCAGAACTTTTTCAGTAGAGTCAAAAAGCTACAAGCTTCCTGTCAGTTGTTTGTGTGTTCTGACATGTCCAGTCGTTTCTGCAGGCCCCTGGAGACTCGTTTATATGTCTAATACAAAAAAAGTAAACATAAATGGTATTTACTAGAACTAAAAAACTTTAGTCGGGGTGCAAAAACACGCCAACAGGTTTGTTGTAACCAGAGAAATTGATGCATTAGAGTTCCTGGTAGCTGTATCATTTTCCCGCCCTTCGTCTTGAGCTAAATGAGTTGAAATGGTGGCTAGTTATCTTTGCCAGTGATTTAGATACACAACTACTTGTGTACATCCCGCTAGAAATTTACAACCACGGCGTCATGAGTGGGCCTCGTTCCGGCCGATTACGCTCATGACTGTGATTTTGTTGTTGATGCGCGTTTAAAGTGAGTGATGTTTGCGTAATCACTGCGTTCCTCTATAATCCCTATCAGTTTGCTTGGGTGGGCTACGGTAATGAGCTGTGCCCATTTCCAGCCGTCGGTCGTGCAAACTGCCTGGCCGCTTGAGCCACGTCCCTGTTTGGAAAACCAAAACATGCTAGAAAAGGCTCTCTGTTTGTTTTCAGAGCTGAGCCCTGGCTTGGAGTTTCATGTTGTGGTAAACATGGCTGTTTTTTGCTCTTTAAGGCAATTAGATAAATTCTAAGGGTCAGGCTGGAACCAAAGAGGCTCCTGCTGGCGTCATTCGCTGTTATTTGCATATGGGATTGGGATAAGATTTGCCTCGAAAGGTGGCCTTGTACAAAACCAAGCTGTTAACAAAAGCAGCTGCATCCTGATATGTTTTTGTACAAGCGTGACTCGGTTCCTGAAGGATTAGTGCTGCGAGGAAGAAGATCAAGCGACCAGATTTAAACTGCAGTGCCAAAGTTATTATACTGCATAGGCAATTGTTTTAACAATAATATGAACTGAATATGAAAATTTATGAACTGCAACCGAGGAAAGGGGGTGCGGTTCTAAGAACTACAAATAATTAAATAGATTAGAGTTGGTACTGTGGACTGTGGTAGCCTAGTGGTTAAGGCACCGGCCTCTGCATCAGAAGGTTCAGGGTTTAACTCCCACCTCTGCCAGGCTGCCATTGTTGGGTCCTTGAGCAAGACCCTTAACCCACAATTGCTTGGATTGTAAGTCTGAATCAAGGATAAGTCGCTCTGGATAAGGACGTCTGCTAAATACCAAGAGTTTATAGATCTGAGTTTCCTCTCAGTGGTTTGGTAGATCGTGTTATAGAAGTATTTGCATGGGTAGATTGCACAGCATTGATGCCGATGAATTTGCTGCTTATGCCACCGTTTTAAGTTATCGACATTTTCTAAGGCGTGACCTTTGTAATTTAGCCACATCCGCGTGAGGCTCACAGAGTGTGGAAATGCGTAACGAGACCCGTACGCCAAGGAAGGATTAAGCGGGCACAAGAGTCGCCCTTAAGAGTCATACGGACAGACTCAGGTTGCAGCCATTGAAGGGAGATGTAAGGTAATCTAGCGAGCGTCCCAATTCGCCCCAGGTTAAATAAAAAGAGCCTGCTTAGGCGAGATTAATCCACGAGCAAAGCTTGGGCGAGATGAGTGTGTGTAGAATCCAGCGGTCCTGTATACAAGAGACCTGGCACGGCAACGCGTTTGTGTATAAACACACGTCAGCCGTGCGAGCGATGTTACGCTGGAGCGTACACAACGTCGTGGCTGTGTTTTGTGAACCGTCGGAACGGGAGCTGCTGTATGTCTTCAAGTATCTGTCGCTCAAACAAGTTGGCTCGCGGTTTCTCGAAAACCCCTTCGCTAATTGCCACAGCCTTTCATTTGCCTGCGCTCACAAGTTGAATCCACTACAACAAAAGATGCAGGAAAACACCAGACCAGACCTCTTAAAATCCCCCGTCTTTTATTCTGGTGCACGTTTAAGACTCGACTGCTTCTTTTCTGCGTCCAGTCCTAATTACAGTAAAGCAGGATCAAAAGTGAGGTTGGATTCATCCACATCACCTGTACGTTTTTATGTGGCAGGTTCGTTTAAGAAAGAAAAACTCAAGCGGGGATGTGTTAATGCACAAGCAAGGCATTACTTTTAAACCCTGTCTCTTAGCGAAGTGAGATTTGTTATATCTAAAGCACGTGCTGATCCTGTATTTTAACAAGCCTGCTGAGGCACACATGAAAAAACGTGCCAGGAGTTTCTTGTGGTGAGGCTTAATCCCTCAATATCCTCAGCCCTTGTAGGGCTCACGTTACAGTGACTTAAAAGCAGCGCGGTGTTAACAAGCTCAGCCTGCAGGCCCCGTAAGGATCGGCTCCTGTGACCCGTAGATGTTTTGCTAGAAAGCAGAGTTTTTTTTAGATTTGTAAGTTAGAGTGCAGCGGTTAGTGTTGGACTGTTGAACAAAAGGTTGAGGGTTCAAATCCTGGGTCTTACGTCTGTTTGGCACTTGAGGAAGGCCTGTAATTGCTTGGATGTTATGCTGTAGGATGTGCAGGATCAAATTCCCACTTTTGAGTGGACACTTTGTATTTTTCAGGTATAGTTTAGTTAGAGATTATGATGTAATATTTTTAATGTGTTACACAGTCCTATGTGCAAAACCTTTTTGGGATGTTTTTACAAAATGGGCTTCAGAGATACCCGGTTCAATCTCGACCTCCCCACATTCAAAGACCTGTGTTAGGTTTATTGGACCCTCCTAATATTAATATCAGCTCCAGCTTCCTCCCACCTTCCTCTGGTGACACGTGTTTGGTCATTTAGTCTCTCTAAAGTGCTCCAGCATGAGAGTGTTTGAGTGTGACCTTGTCGTGGATATTATTACGATCGATGCGGTTATGATGTTGATAATTCTATAGACAAACGCCCTTAAATGAACGTTCTTATCTGTTTGTCAATGTCGAGTCGAATTAGTGACTGTACGTGCGTAGTACAACATGGGGGTGCCTAGATGACCTGGCTTTAAGGCCCTGTGGTGCCCTCCTGCTGGGTCGGTTAGTTCTATAGAGACCTGCTCTACATGCTCTTTTGCATATTTGGTTCGGTTTGGTTCTGGTCCAGTTTTCATCTTCAGAGTATGCTCCGCATCATGGCTCTGCAGGCCTGGCTTCCGCCTTGAGCTCTGTAGGTGGTCGGGCCTCACGCTCGACGCCTGCCTATGCTCGCTTGGCAGGGTGACAGAATACCCGTTATCACATCTTGGGACGATTACAAAAAGCCTGCAGCTTACGGTTTGTGTTTGTAGGCGCGAAGGCCAAGATCTGCAAGCGCGAAAGAGGCCCTAGGTTTAGGTGCCCTAGTTCGCCCCTGCGTTTGTTAAAACTGACACTTTTGTATGGATGCCCTTGCACTAATCTTTGTTGGGAGCCTGTGGTGCGTATGGGTGGTAAAATATCCAGGTAAAGACCTGTCGTAACCCATTAGGGGCTGCGTAATTTATCAGGAAAAACAAAACATAAACCGCTCTGTTTCCCAGAGCCTCTAGGTCCGTCTATAACCATGTATGGCCTGTGCTTATTAGGATCTGTTCCAGTGCCTGCCTTACTGCGTTCGCCTGCACATGGCTCGCCGTCCTTCTTTCTTTATTTTTATTTTGATATTTGGAAGGCGATGTGTGTTATTGCAGTGTAGAACGACTTACGATGCCATACGCATTTGTTCGTTCTTCTCTCTTGCACCATGAATCAACCAATTTGTTTTAGTAATAGTTTTCAGGATTCCTTTTCCAGTCTAAGATGTGGAGTTTAAATGCTTTTAAAGTCTTTTTTTTCTTGATACAATAGCACTACAGTCAAGCGAATTTGGCTTTCGGGCAAGTCAAGAGCGTTGATTAATCTCTTTGTAAGGCTTAAGTATTGAGCGCTTCTATTGAAAATGGCCTTGGAATTTTAATGGAAGTTGTAGTAAATTGTGTATGGCTTGTAGATTCACACCATAACAGTTATTAACGGTTTCACTGGCGACCTTATGTGCCTTCGCAGTTCCTGCAGGTTCTTTAACAATACATACAAAAGTGTTGAATTTTGGAAGCATTTCAAGAAGAGGAACTCTGTCCTTCATTTGTTTAACGTTGTTCACTCGATCAACGTCCGTTTGCTTTGGCGCTTGAGGTTTTAAAAATGATGATGCGTTATAATAGGAGATAATCTGTCTTTTAACTCTCTTGGATGTGACCTAAACATCCACTCGATGCTGAGCAGAGGTGGGAGTTTAAAAGCAGCAGTCCATCATGCGTTTGTGTCATGGTTGCCAGTAGGGATGTCCCGATCCGATCACGTAATTGGAAATCGGGCGCAATCACATGGTTTCAGACTCGATCAAAATCGGATGTTGCATCCCAATCAGGGATCGGATATAAATGTTATTCTAATTACTGTATTTTGATCAGCGCTATATATTTCAAGCTTATTATTACAG
>JAVSBU010000054.1:4577889-4591893 GCA_033118015.1 Loricariichthys derbyi | reverse complement strand
ATTTGAAGGCAAGTGATTTTTCTAAAACAAAATCCGAAGTTATTTTACATCCTAAGTGTTTTTACAAGGCTATATTGGGAAGAAATGGTTGCGTTTGTAAACAATTGTGGGTGACAACGTGTATAAAGTTTAGAATTTTTAACAAACGGTTTCATGTGGATGGCTGAAAATTGGTGTGAGTTTAGCCATAACACTTATGAAAGATATTACTGTGTTGAACAAATGTGATCAAACAGAGGAAGTTTTATTGAATTTTATTGATTGCCAATGGGTCAAAATGCCGACTTAAATAAACCTGTCTGATTGGCTTAAAAAGAGTTTCAGACAAGGCAGAGATGAAGGCTCACATTAACACTGAACACACAGGCCTGAACTCAAGGAGCCAACTGATTGATTGATTTTCCAGGGTAACATTTCTGTTAGTTCTTTGAAGCTTTTGAATGTGTTGTTTGTAAAAAGGTATTAAAATTAAGCATCTCTCATCCTTCTTTTTTAAATATGAAGGCGAGTTTGTTTACAGACTTTCAGTACTTGTTGAATAAAATAATTGGCAGCACACCTTTTATACAGTGAAATGGCTTCAGACTGATAGAATTTAATGCAACTGTAGTTTAAGGGTATTTTTTTATTTTTTTTTAAACAACTGAACAAGAAAATTTTTCGTTTATCATCGGGAGTAACGGTTAAGAGCCTGAAATATTGGGGTCTCACGTTAAGCTCTGCCCGCGAGCAAATCCGCCTGCCACTGACGTAGAAGGAAAACAAAAACAGGGCAGCCTTCAAGGGAATATTTGTAATCGCTAATAGTTGCTTCACTTCTCAAGTAATTTATTTTTCCATTAAGGTCTGCCTGCATTCTGCTCGGTAATGAACTTTTTCCCGCTAACAGACTTGGCTTCCACTAAAGTATTTTCAGTCACCGCTCTTGTTGCTTCATTAACTGTGCAACTCTGGCACAAAGAGAAAAAAAATAAGCAAATATCCATCGACAAGCCTGCCTCATTTACGTTTTTTGGCCTTTAATAAGACTAAAGAGCGCCACCGGTTGATAATCTGTTGGCCGTGTTTCCCGCTTAAACGCCGGTGATCTTTTAGGAGAGCACAGAGTGGCATTCACACAGATAAAGCCCTCCATGGAGGCATTTGTGAAAGGGGAGAATATGGGAAAGCCGAAGGATTTTTCCCAGCCAGACTCTGCCACTGAATGTCTTGCAGTGTTTCTTATTGTTCGCCGCTTTATGGGAGATGGGCGAGAGAGCCTGAGAAAAGCGGCGGACGGCACTATTTAACGGAATTCAATCTGTCCCAATAGATTCAAACCGCTAACTTACATGTCTGAGTGTAGATTCTATCTGGCTAATGAGGGGACTGAATCCTTCTCTGTTACATCAAAGAGGATGAAATTCTACCTGTCCTGCGCTCGCTCTCTCTCTCTCACTCTGTCTTTCTGTCTCTCTCTTGTGCTCTCTGTTTCTCTCTCTCATGCGCTCTCTCTCTCTCTCTCTCTCTCTCTCTCTCTCTCTCTCTCTCGCTCTGTCTCTCTCTCACACAATTAAATTCAGCTTGCTTTATTAACATGACTAATTTACATTATTGTATTGTCAAAGCATTAATTTAGTGTATATAAATAATAAAAAAGAACACGTATATACAATTAGATAAAATGGTAAAGAAAATCTCTATGTAATGGTTCACTAAAAAAGAGAAAATGCTGTTGAGTGGTGTGTGTATGTGTGCGTGTCGGGTGGATGCTGGTAGGATCTGGTGTTTCACTCGCTGTCCCTGAGTGTGTGACACTCGTGTACATATTTGGCTGCAGTGGAGGCTGATGGTCCCTCTCCTTTTGTAATTGTCAGTTTATGGCTCTGTCAGGGTTCTGAAGCTGCTCACTTCTTTGTCTAACTGATTAAGATATTTGTTTCTGATTGTTGTGTATTTTGGGCATTTTAGAATGAAGTGCACCTTTGTCTCTACTTCATCTGTCCTGCAGTGAGCACACAGTCTCTCCTCTCTGGGGATCCAGGACTTTTTAAACCTGCCTCTCTCAATGGCCAGGCTGTGGTCACTCAGTCTGTATTTGGTGAGAATCTGCCTCTGTTTTGTATCTCTCGCAGTAAGGAGATACATGGCCAGGGTGTATTATTTTTAGCGTCAGATAGCACTGTCATCTGTTTTGGGGTTGGGTTTGGGTTGTCCAGTGTTCCAGATAAGTGTTTTTGTGTTGTTTGATAATTTGGGTGATTCTGATTGGTGTTTGGGAAGCACTGCTGGTCAGAGTGTTGGGGTCGTTAGGGATCAGTGTGTTGGTCAGTCTCTGCACCAGCTGACACAGGAGACTCTCTTCAGGGTTTTTCAGTTCTTGGCATTGGAGTGCCTGAAACTGCAGACTTGTTTTGGGACTCGATTTTCGGTGTATCCAGAATTTAAAGGCTCTTTTTTAATATTTATAACTAATGGGTATCGACCTAATTCAGCCCTGCATTCATTAGTTGGGGTTTTTCTTTGTACACATAAAACCATTCTGCAGAATTCTGCATGCAGGACTTCGGTGGGATGTTTGTCCCAGTGTAGTCGTGATGAGTGAGTGGACCCCGTACTTCACTACTGTATAGCGCAATGGGCAGGATTAAACTATGAAGATCTTCCAATTGGGATGTCAGTCTTGATGAATTTGTTTTTAATTGCATAGAGGGCTCTGCAGGCCTTCAGTGCATCCACTGCCAGACCGAAGCCTCCTGAGGTGCCGATTTTGAGCACCAGGTAATCATAAAGGCTGTGATTTTAGGGCCGTGTCTCCCAGATTTAAAGTGTATCTGCTCTCCTCAGATCAGACTTTTGAGGAACAGCATGATTTTAGATTTATCAGGATTTACTCTCAGGACCCAGGTGTCGGTCTGTCTCTCTCTCTCTCTCTCTCGCACTCTGTAGCGCTCTCTCACTCTCTGTGTATCTCTTGCTGTGGCTTTCTGTCTGTCTCTGTCTCTTGCGTTCTCTCTGTCTCTCTTTCGCTCAGTCTCACTCTCTTACTCTCTCACTGTCTTTCTTGCTCTCATGCACTCTCTCTCTGTCTTGCTCTCTCTCTGTGGCTCTCCGTCTCTCTCTCTCCCTGTCTCGCTCGCTTGTGCGCTCTCTCTCTCTCTCTCTCTCTGTCTGTTTTTCTGTCTCTCTCTCTGTCTCTCTCTCTGTCTGTCTCTGTGTGTGTCTCTCATTCTGTCTCTCTTGTGCTCTCTCTGTCTCTCTCTCTCGCTCGCTCGCTCGTTCTCTGTCTTTCATGCACTCTTGGTCTCTCTCTCTCTCTGTCCCGCTCTCTCTTTCACTGTCTTGGTCGATCACTCGCTCTCTCTCTGTCTCGCGCTCTGTCTCTCTCTGTCTCTTGCACTCTGTTGTGTTCTCTCTCGTTCTCTGTCTCTTGTGCTTTCTCTCTCATGCTGTTTTTACCCTCCAGACCAACATGGCCCTGTTTGTTCCCTACATTCAATGCTGAACTCTAAATATGAGTAAATAAACCACATTTCTTCCACTTGCATCTCCTCCAGTATTCCCGTAGTGATTAGTTTTCGTGGTATCCCCAATAATTTCCTTGCGTGTGCGATATTATAACCTCGTCCTCAGTTCGGGCCAGACTTTGTGTAACACTTA
Organism: Loricariichthys derbyi; assembly: GCA_033118015.1. Taxonomy (NCBI): domain Eukaryota; kingdom Metazoa; phylum Chordata; class Actinopteri; order Siluriformes; family Loricariidae; genus Loricariichthys; species Loricariichthys derbyi. The sequence goes on along the minus strand of JAVSBU010000054.1, from coordinate 4,588,254 downwards.
ATACTGCAATCCATCAAACAAGCAGACAAACATGTTTCACTGAACGTCCTCCAAGAGCGCTTGATTGGGCTGATTGATCATACGCTCATGTGTACCCCGATGCTTCAGAAATCGTGTGTGTGATGGAGCAAGAGTGCATAGTGAGTGAAGATACCATTTTAGACTGTTTTCATGGTTCTTCCTCCAATGTGTCCTGTAGAGCTTCCACCCTGAAATCCTGTATTCTGAATTACTTAGTAATAGTGCTCGGGTGTGGTTGCCTTTGTTCCTGTCCTGTTGGTGCTTGTCTTTTCTTCATTCTTTCTGATGCTCGTCAAGAAATGTGTTGTTGCTCACTCTAGCTATGACCTTTTTCGGCATTTATTGCATCGGGAACAGTCGTCGTCCAGTTTAGATGCCTCCTTGCTTTTTAAAAAAAATAACTTTAATTTCTTCCTCCTCGTCATAATGTTTAGGTGTTGAAAATAAGCATCAAGCTTTTAAGCCAGTTTGGTTTGTGCTGCTTTCATTAAATTCACTTAATATCATGTATACAGCAATCTGCAATTTAGAAATCATATTGCAAAATCCGATAAAGAGAGCCGGATTTTATACCAGTAATCGGATTTCTCAGAACATGGACCTGAATTCAATCAGTTTTCTCAGTCTGTGCATTCACACAATGGTTGCCAGATCTGTTTAATAAACGCTTTGCTTTATTTGAGCTCTTTGTCTATTGGCTTATTTCAAGTGCAGCTTCTTCTCGCATCCTAAAGATGTGCATTGGGTTAATTGGTTGCTCCAAGCTGGCCCAGTATGGCCCAGACGTTTTTGTTAAACACTGGTACCAGTTCCAGTCTTCATACCGTTACGAACACATCAGGAAGCAACACTGCCCCCTCGTCTCCTCCAATTTACTGATGATGCCATGGCAACAAAACTTGCACCTACAGTGACTTTAACTTCTTGAGTCCCTGCATCCTTATATGAGGACATTACAAACAACTTCCTGTACAAAGACAAAGTTTTTAGTTTTGATAATTGTTAGGTCCTACTAATCCCAAATAGCCAGGAGAAAAAAAATGCACACCAAGCAAAAATCCGGGTCTCAGGAGGATAAAGTGACCGAATAATTTTGTTTATTATAATTTTATTTTCTATATATTATCTACTTTATTATATTATATAAATAATTTTATATTCTTACATGTTTAATAGTGTTTAATTTTATTATATTTCTTTTACATTTATATTTTTAGCTTCCGTTTTTTAAAATTATTAAGCTTATTAATTAGGCAACTTTTATTCTTATTTAAAACATCCAGGCCACCCAAGGAGGTTTGGTTCCTTTTTGATCCCTGCTCCTCCCAAGGTCCCTTCCTTATAACCTTTACGAGTTTTTCCTTGCCGCTGTCGTCCCTGGCTTGCTCAGTTAGGGTTGTAGAGCTGGATATTTGACATGACGCTCCGTTGTAAACTTGCCTATAGAAATAAATTTTGACTTACAGTAGCCTTGACCTTTTGAACGTTTGAACCAGACAAACCTTGTGGAACCTGTTCAATGCAACTAAGTGATCTGCACTCAGGCAACAAAAACTCTGCCTTAAAAAATTTATAGGCCGAGTGTTCACAGTTGATGAATGATGCATGCGGAGGATTAGTTTTGGTTTCATAGAAAGAGAAGGCCAGATGAATAAATGATCAGAGACGATACCTGCACCTCGCGATCAGCGCCAGATATCCGTTAGCAGCCTTAGTGCTGCGCAAACGCCTGCCTTTTGGAGGGAAATTACACTTACGCAGCTGCTCGTATCTGTGAACGTGAATCAAATCAGAGGTGAAACCTTTTGTGTCTTGCAGCTTTCTTTTTTCTTTTTCATAAAACGGTTCTTTCGGGGTTGAAATGGTTCCAGTGGCTGCTATTGTCAAGGAGCTTCAGCCTGAATCACAAAATAACTAATGCAGTACGGTGAAAAAACCATAAGCGGTCACTTTCTTGTTAGAGGATATTTGAATCACTGATATCTGAATCGTATCGGCATCGCAGGGAACGGAGCAAACCGATATCTGTGGCGCTTTTATTTATTATATGCTGGAAGATGTAAAACAGCTGCTCAGTAAACTGATAACTGCAGCTTCTTTAAAAAGCTAAAAACCTCAGGAATTAAAGATGCAAAGTAAATCCATTTTCATCAGATGTTTCATGAACTTAACAGAGCAAAAAGTTTTTTTTAACGAATGTTGATGATCTTTGGTTTTTGGTTTCTTCAAAGTATCAAAATTGAGCACCAAAAACAAGAATTTTTGACTAGCAAATAAATAATCTCGTGATTACTGAAATTAATAACCGATAATTTATACCTTACAATTCTTACTACTTGATGAAACAAAAATAAGCTCCAATATCGTTTTCCTTCAAATTTAAATCCAAGGATATGCAAAGCAGTAGCTATTAAAATATAATCAAACCAGAGCAGTGTCTCCGGCCTAAGGTGTGAGGTGCCTTCAAATTCGGCAAATGATTTATGCACTTGTTCTCTATGAACACTTTAATTTGAACGATTTCATGTAAACGTCCCATTTCAACATCCAGCTTCTCTTCTGTTTACAAAGAACGACGCTTAACTTTTAAGATTTAAAGTCATTATCTGGATCTATTAATGAATCCTGATAAAGATTTGGATCAAAGTGAAATGAAGTCAGTGCAGTAAATCAAACATCCTGGGCTCTTAATGCTGTTGCTCCTTCTTAGTTTTTATTCCCAAAGCCGTCGTTTCCTGGTGTTAAACTTTGCGTCTTTCATTAAACACCATCGGCGGCTGATTTGGCCGTCTTTCGCCGTCAAGTTTATATTGGTACGTCATGCATTGCTCTCAGCGATAGCCCTGTGGGGATTTGGGGGACATTAATCTTGGGCCCCACACAGGTTTGATTAAGTCCCTTCACATGACCTGCGGGTTTTATCAGGTGAGACACACACAGGAGGAAAGGAAATGAAGCCCAGGTGGATGTGAGTGAGAGGAAAATAAAGGCTATTAGGGAAGAATTCTCCCAGGTCTTTTAGTATAAGAACATCTCATTTCTGTTTCGCCTGACCAAAGCCTGAGTGATTTACTGCACGGCGGGGTGGTGCTGATCATGTAAAACTCTGTGGCTGTTAGAGTTAATACTTTCAGAGTGATTATTACAGATTTTAAAGTTAGTGTCTTGTCTCGTACAAGTACTAACAAGGAAAAACTCGTCATTCAGAAAGACGGCCTGTTTTTTTTTTTTTATCCTTAAGGCAGAGAAAAACAAGAATTAAATCAAAATGTGATTAAAAGGATAAATGCTAGTGTAAATAGCGCGTCACTGACACCCCCAGGCTTCTGTCTAGTCACGCCTTTCAAAGAAACTCCTAGTGATTGATCACCTAAGGATAAAAGCTTCTCCTTATCAGTGGAAAAAAAACTCCCTGTAAGAGGAGTGAAATGTCTTAATTTGCGTGACTTCGACTAAGGGGGAAATGTCTTCCTGCAGGAGGAAAACACCCTAGTGAGACTTTAATTAGGGTTAAAGGTGATGCATTGCACCTTTTTCCCACAATCTTAATGGTCTACATGAAATGTTTAGTCAAAATGACACAAAGCCCAAACCCCACAGCACCTTCCAACCAGCACTTTTCAGAGCGGTCGCGTATGAGCTTCTGTTGCTGTAAAAGATTTGCAGTATCATGTGCCAAGACGGAAATCATCCCTTTGATCGTTCACTGATCATGCGCTTCATTAATTTGCTGTATTAAGGTAATTTAAACGTTCAATAATTGTTGGTTTATACCGTACGTTTTAAATGTGAGGTGATTCGGTTTCATTTTGAGGAATCAACTCTTTAATCCTTACATGTATCGGCTAAGCCACCAACCAGGGTTTTTTTTTTTTTTTCTTGGTCCTCCCAACATTTCAGGGGTTTTTCCTTGCCACTGTCACCCTAGGCTTGCTCATTTTGCTTGGCCTTAGATATTAAAATAATCCAAAATAGTAAAGCTGCATTGTAAAAAGTGCTTTAGAAATAAATCTGCCTTGACTTTAGACAGGTGAGTGAGAGCCAAATTTGAACAGATTTTGTTGAATCCTGGAGTTTCAGACCTAAATTGTTCAACAAAGAAATGACGGTGATTTCAAAGTTTGTGTATTTGTAGGTTCTTAAGGCACCCAAATTGAGTTTTACTTAATATGATCCAGTCATATTGGAGGAGAATGGTCAGCTTGGAACGAAACCTCTAGTTTTGCAGCAGGAAAGTGCTGATTTAAAAACTCGCTGTAACAGATAAAATAGTAAACAGTGGATTGGGTTATAAAAAGTAAGACATGGCAATAAAAGGTGGATTAAAATGCTAATTAAAGGCAGGCTTGTGTCATAAAAAGGCTGATTTGGAAAGACTTTTTCTAAGCTTCCCTTTGAAAGGCAGTAATCAGTTTTTCTACTTTGCAACCAGCCAATCTCCCAGAAGGATGTGATGTAAACTTTCAAATTTCATATTAAATTGTGACACAACACCACAGAATGAGTTGTGTTGGCTAAAAATGAAGATTTGAGTTATATACACCATAAGAAGGAGCACATTCTTTACAATGATACCAAATTTATGAACCTAGCTTAAAAACTGACCAAGTTATGACTATTTAAACATCACAAATACAGCAGGAATTTTTTAGAATTCTGAGAAATAACTGATTAAAAGTTGCACGCTTATTTTCAAGGGATGTCCTTAGCAACCACCATTAAAATGTAACTAAAACTACCCAAATTCATTCATCATGCATCAAGGAATATGAAATACTATAGAAAACATGAAATTACACCAGGTTTTTGTTTTTTCGTGTGAAATTGGCAAGGTTATTAAATTAAAAAAAAAAGAGCTGACTTTTACCTGTTTCTACATACATGTACATCAGAATGCATGGAGTCTCTGACCATCTGCAACATAACTGGGCTTCCAAACCCATCCAAACCGCCTGTCAATAAATCACCTGATTTTCGGTTATCGCAGGTGGTTCTGGAACGTATCTCCCGGGATAAACGAGGTATTACTGTATATACCATTTCAGAGTCTAAGCAAAATGTTTGAAAGACCTTTCACTGCTTTAAACATTGTATTGAAAATCTGTGGACACTTACAAAAATTTTAGATAATAAACCCTTGCGTATGCACCTGAACTGCGTTTTCCCTTTATAAATCTCAATCTTCTTCAAAATATTCACAGGTGAATGAGCTCATGCTCCACCTCTGACATATAATATAATCCATATATGGTAATTGCTAATTAGGTCATGAACACTTACATATGGGGCACGCCATTCATTGTTGAGCAGGAAAGTGGAGATAATGTTGGAAGGAAAGGCAAAGAAGCAAAATTAAGAATCAAAATTAAATTTAGAGTTCTTGTTTCATAGATCGAGGTGATGAAAAACATGTTGTTTGTGACCTCAGTAATGGAATCGCCAGCAAACGCAAGTAGCTACAAATTTTCTTTTACAAGCAGGCCCTAGCAGACATGCTCAGACATAGAAGTCGATACCAAGAAATGAATTGCTTCGCACATTTAGCTGGAATTCTCGATTTTACCACAGGATGTCGCCAATTCCCACTCTCTCCAAAAATGTTTTAATGCCATTTAAGCTGGGCTAAATTTACACTTTAATTCCGGACAAGTATTTTATTATAAATTTTTATAATATTAATAAATCAAATATTATGGTTCAAACCCATTTAGTTGCGTACACAACTTTTATAACTTCTTACAGGGTGTCTTAAATTCCTTAAGTCTTAATTTATATAAATGCCTTAAGTCCATCTCCCAAAAGTTAAGTGCCACAAACACTGAATTCAGCTATTTCCATGCATTGCATTTCGCAATTCTTAAGGAATCGTTTCAGCCCAGAAATTGAGTAACCCCTTTTAAATTTTGATTGAAGTATTTGGTCAATTGTAATAGATTCGCTTTTTTGAGTAAATGTAAAATCACAATGTCAGTGTGTCAGATTAAAAGCACATGCGAGCTTCGTAAGGTTTTAATTTTTCACACGTGTTTTAAAACTGCCTCTGAAACCGCAGTATTTCTAAGGTTATAACAGCGGGAAACTGTCACACCCGAACACTCCCAGCTTACACAACAAACCCAAAGCGGAAAAGGGCTGAAAATTACCGAAGAATTACCACGCTGGCCTGAACACACATTTATCGGAGTGGGATATTAACTGTAGAGTTACGAGCAGCCAAATCGCAGAGCCGGGCGAAGTCGCTGACGCATTCACTCTGTAATGTGGGCGAGCTAATGGAGTTATGATTTGTCTACTCCTCAATTTAAGTGAAAACATGTACTGCGTTCAGTTTAAAGTGCGCATTTATGTTTTGCACCCCTTAATGCCAACCAGGTTCAGTCTGGAATGTCGTGTACAAACCTACATGAACCAAACAAACCCTTCCGTCATGCGTGTTTTTGGGAGCCCATCCCAGCATTTACAGGACTCGTTTTTAAATTTTTTTCACAGTTTGTTCGGGCCAAATCTGCACCTCAACTAGAACACCCGTCATCAAACCATTTGGAAAGCTTTCTGACATTTTTGTTGAGCTTTTAGTTAATAACAAATCATTCATCCACATTTTTGGAACAACATATTCTGACGTATATTCATTGTCAAGCCCCCCCCTGAGGGGAGCACCAAACATCACAGGGTCAGTGAGGCTTTGTCTGTTCTGAGGTACTCAGTTTGTGAAAATACAATTTGCAATTATAAAAAAAGAGCAAAGGGAAAACTGTACTTTAATTTTTGCCTATAAAGATTTGTAATAAATCACTTTATTCGTTTGCTTTATGTCTATGCAGGCTTTCTTAGATATGCCTGAAACTATAATGGCCAACAACAAGCTGAAATAAAATGAATTGTGCTAAAATAAATCAAAATTCAAAATGAAATTTATAAAGGGAAAATTAAAAATTTGCATGGAAATAAATATTTAGACCATTTATTATGACCCTTGAAATTTAGTTCTGGCTTACTCCCATTTCTCTTGATCATCTGTGAGATGTTGCTACACATTAATTGGAGTCCACCTTTGCTAAATTCTGTTGAGTTGATGTAATTTGGGAGGACACACCCCTGTCTATATAAGGTCTCAACTAACGATGCAAATCAGAGCCAAAACTAAGTCATGGGGAGGAAAGAACTGGACATAACTTGTGTGGAGGATCTGGGTAAGGCTACAAAAAAAAAATTGCTGCAATTAAAGTTCCCAAGAGCGCACTGGCCTCTATAATTCCTAAATAGCATAGTAGTATGTTTTTAGTGCATTCAGTGACTTACAGTAGTGATGTAGGTCTTGCTGTCTTTGTCAGACTCTACGTCTTTGCTTGTGCTCGTATGATTTTACTAACGGCTTTTATCAAGGCTGGTAATAAAGTACAGTTTAATAAGCAAGCTCTCTGTGTTTGATATTTGAGAGCATAGAGACAGGTTCAGGGATGTGTTCCAGTAAAGCCATCATATATTGAACTGTAACTCGAGGATTATAATATAAATTTCATAACAGAGCCTAAATTAAACTTTAAATATGACTGCAGCTTTTCATCACTACAGTTTTTCTCTTTATTTCAGTGAAAATATATTTAAGTACATTTAGAATAGACAAAGCCTTGGGCACGCCTTGTGATGTTTGGCGCCCCCTTGAGGGACCTATGGGTATAAGGCATTAAGGAATGTAACATGGTACCTAAAACCATTAAAGACATGAAATAAGTGAAAGTAAAGTGACTCTGAGGTGAGTTTTGTCAAGTCTTATTCGTGCATTATGGCCACCGACTGGTAGTTGGCGGTATTGCACCACTGAGTTCTGTTTAGGGCTCTGTAATTATTGTGAATTTGTGGGCGCAAAAAATAAAGACCTTTCAATGTCTGAATTGTTTGAGTGAAAAGGTATTCTGAGGCTCCACTGTGTTCATTAACTCATGTTTATTTGTTGAATAACACATTGAAAGAGAAAAACAAAAACGATTATCATCAAAGTCTTCTTTTCTTTGCTACGTTTTGCTCGCTACAATTCGATATTGAGTGCGATTTCTGCCAAATGTGTATTTGTTTATTAGATTCCCATCGTAAAGTTGTAAGTCTGGGAGTGTTTGCACAACAGCCCCTGCTGTCTTTCTTTAGCAATTGTTTCTGTATTCTGTTATTTATAATACTGAGAAAGAAAATGAGAATCAGTCAGGCATGTATTCAAATTAATCGGAAATTAGAATAAACCGAGAAAATTGCAGTGGGTGCATCTCTCATCTACAAATGGGAAGCACTGCTGAACAGTTGTAAAAGTTTAAGAAGCACTGATCCCTTCAGGGAATACAATTGGGAGGTTGAGGCAAGTTTGAGGTTCAGGGAAACACATTCTACTGCAGCTGTTCGCTTATGGTAGTGAAGTGGTTCTTATTATGGACTTGTTAAAAATTTAGTAGGGGTGGCTACATATTTACGGCCCTGTGCTGTGAATTCAGGCTGAAGCTGATGAGTGCACTGAACGTGAACTGTTTGACTTTGGCTGTAACAGTAAGCTGGAACAGCCTCGGGTTGAGTGCATGCCGTCACCTTCGTTGATGTGGCTAACGTCTGCCCGGGTGCATGCCATCCAGTGCTGGGCCAGGTGTCGGGTTCCCATTCACTAACATCAAATACTCAACAAACAGGACCGTGGGTCAGGAAAGGGCTTTGTCCTCAACGCTCTCAGACAGGGATTCGATTTCATAGCTATGCTTCTCTTATTAAAAAAAAAAAAAAAAAAAAGGAAAGTTTGCTCCTAAATGCCTTGCCTTACCTGCCCTGTTCAAAACAAAGTTTAAAGTGGGCCGTATACCTTTAACCACCTGCTCGGTTTGTGCTCCGTCCATCGATCTACTGCGGCGAGACGGGTGAAGTTGAAAGGTCTGCTTGATGATCAGAGCGTACCTTGCAAACAAAAGCAGCTGGAGGCTCTGATGTGGTGAACGCATCTCAGCGCCACACAATGAGTCCTCCATTCAGAACCCAGCCCCTGTCTGTCCGTGTCCAGCGGGGACATGAATGAGAGACTGGTCACAAAGAGACAAAAAGCATTGTCCGTTTTTTTTCCGTCATGTTTTGATACATTTTGGTCTCCGGAGTGACACAAAGACCTGGAAACCGACTCCGTAATCTACTAACTGTCCCAGAACCATCTCGTTACCTCACGGCCTCCCCGAATACCTGGACGACCCTTAAGAGGCTTAGAGGCGTATCCACGCTTAAGTACCTTTTAATCTGAGTCCCTGAGTATCCCAGTTGTGGATCTGACCACAGATTTTTGGTTCCAGTTTGGAGGGATAAAAGAGGGAGCAAGAATATTACAATATTTCTTAGGGAGCTGGGGTTTATTTAAAAGATGGTTTCGATTTTGGCATCCTGTAAAAGCTTTAAAAAATCTTACCACTGCAACGACACAATATCAACACACATGACCCCAAAACAAAAAAAAGTTTCACTGCTCAGTACCAGAGTCATAATGAAGCACTTATGGTTAGATGAACAATCTGCTGATTAAATTGAGGATAAAATCAAACTGTGTTTAATAATTTAAGATTTAACGCTTCCTAACTCTTCCTGTCTGTGCGCTGTGGATTTAATTCTGCAGAATTCACCGGGACAGCAGCAGCACTGATTGGGGTGGGGGGTGGGGTGTCTGAAATCGTACCCATAGACTAATAAAATGTGCATGTGCAATTCCAATTCCAGTGAAGTTGGGACGTAGTGTAAAACATAAAAACAATGATTTGCAAATCCTTTTTAACCCATATTCAACTGAATACACTACAAAGACAAGATCAGTAATGTTCAAACTGATAAACTTTGTTTTTTGCAAATATTCACTCATTTGATGCCTGCAACACATTGCAAAAAAGTTGGGACAGGGGAAACAAAAGACTATGAAAGTTGAGAAATACTCAAAAAACACCCATTTGGATCATTCCACAGGTGAACAGGTTCATTGGAAACAGGTGAGTGTTATGATTGGGTTTAAAGGGAGCGTCCCCAAAAGGCTGTCGTTCAGCCTTTGAGCATGGGGTGAGGTTCACCACTTTGTGAAGAACTGCATGAACAAATTGGCCAACAGTTTAAAGTCCCAGTATGTTGTAACAATATTTCGCATATGAGTAAAACTCACCTTCTAATGACTTATGATATTCGTTTCTGTATTTTATGCGTTTCTTTGACAAAATCTGGTATTAAACCCACCGTGTGCTCGTTTCCCGTTAGCAAGTGCTACTTCATATGCTATCACGTGATCACATGACTCCAAAGAAGACGGACATAGCGAGCAATTCTGACAGATACGTACGTATTATC
>JAVSBU010000054.1:4517848-4529330 GCA_033118015.1 Loricariichthys derbyi | reverse complement strand
CCCACTTACAACGTTACTGTGATAAAAAGAAGCCTTATGTTAGAACCACCCACAGAAGCTCCACCCACTTCTCTGGGATCAGAGCCATCTTGGATGGACCATCACCCAGTGGGAACAGGGATTGGACCATTGGATCAGTATAACAGAACTGTTTTAGAACAAATGAACAAAAAGTCCAAAAGCCAGTCTCTGTCATGGAACTGGGTTGGGTCCAGACCCTTATTAAAGGTCATTTACTCTCCTGTGATGCAGCATTAATGCAGAAAAGTACAGTGAGATTTTAGAGCAACTAAACTGCCTTCAAGACGAGATCTTTAACAGGTACACACATTTTCCCATAAGACAATACAAAACCTCATGCTACACACTTCAGTACACCATGTTAGGGCACACTAGTGAGTGTGAAGTGTGATGATGAGGAGAAGATTTGAGCCTCACTGTGGTGCGATTTTAGATATGAACCAAGCACCCCGTAGGTGTTACTATTCTCTCTGTGTGGAATTGAGAGACATGTGAGGACATGGTGATCCAGCCGTGACCCCATTACAAGGCTATCTGCATCAGACAGACCCGGAGTCCGATCTCGCTCCGTCCTGCATCGCCGCTGTGCCACAATTGACTTGTCATGTATTTCACAGCTAATTAGGCCTTTACAAACGAGACCCGATAAGAACGTTGCTAAATTGACCGTAAATGCTACCATTCAATCAGACACAATGGCCGGCCCAGCGGCAGTAATCAGGATTAATTAGCGTGGCTGTATTACGAGCGGGAGAGCTGGGAGAAGTTAGAGAGAGGGAGCAGCCCATTATGTTTCACCGCGGGTGGGTTTTTGTCGAGGCCGGCCTTGGATAAATAGACGAGTCAGAGGTGAGAGTGTCGGCTTTTCATGAGCTTATCTTGCGTTGCACCCACCCAGGAGGCTGTTCAGGACGGAGCTACACCAGGGACTAAATCAGAAGGTTAGATAAAAACCAGGGACGAGAGGAATTTAGACATGGAGATTCAAGGACAGTAACTTGTACTGCAATAACTTTTCAGTCCATTTGTATCAGATATAGAGTTATCTATAAAATCTGATAAAAATTACTCAAGTAAATATTAAAGTTTATATATGTTACCCAAGCAGAAGTATAAAAGTACATAATACTAAATGTACTTAAATTAAACAGTAAAAATATTTCTTTAAAAATCCTTTCTAACTTATTTTTGGAACAAACGCGAGGTAAATAATGGTTTGTATGACAACTACATGAATCATCTGCAAAAATCCTACAAATAACTTTATTACTTTAGCTAAAACACCCCAGCAGCAACATTTTGAGAACTCAGACCCAAAATATACAAAGTACTTTGGATTTTTTAAAATAAATGCAGATAAATATTTCATAATTAAACAAAATATTCAGTAATGCAGTAAAATCCTGATATTTATCCAAACTCTAGTTATCATTGACTCAGAGCAGTTCTTCTTTTACACTCCACTATACTAATTAATTTAAAAAAAAACACATTGCTAAACTTTTAGTAATATTATGGTTTTTTTTTAATATACCTCTAATAATCCTCACAGAAATAGAAATCATTGTAGGGATGTGGCTAAACTATTATTGTATGAAAAACAGTACAAAGTGTATACAGTTATTTATGGAGTAAAATACATTATTCTGAATATTAAAAAGTGTTAGAAAGATTTTAATTTCAATTTTTTTTATTTTTAACTTATAAAGACAGTTGCCTGCTGTGGATGCAAATATGATGAACATACCGGGACTATGGACCAGAAGGTTCAGGGTTCAAATCCCACCTCTGCCAAGCTGCCACTGTTGGGTCCTTGAGCAAAACCTTTAACCTACAATAGCTTAGTAAGTAAAGTAAGATAGAATCAATGGTAAGTCGCTCTGGATAAGGATGTCTGATAAATACCATACATGTAAATAATTGAATAAGAAAAATCACCTGAATATAAACAACAATTCATTCTAAAAAATTGTATTATTAAATGTGAAAACAATAATAACAACATTCCAATCTGCCCTCAAACAACACTCTCATAAAGTAAGTAAGTCTTATGGTTGGACTGTTGAAAATAAACCTGTTCATTGATTGTATGCTGAAGGAGCCAATCAGAGAGCAGATTTTATTTGGGACTGGTATCATTCTGTGTGAATGTATTGTTAATATTCAATAACAATAGAAAAAAAAATCAGTTTATAATTAACGATATCTCAGACTCAGCTGGTATCTACAACAACAAAAACATCAATTTTTTCTTTGGCCTCCCATGAGGCAATAGCGAGAACCTGCAAATTTCACACAGTTGGGCTCGAACTAGGGTCCAATAATAAACAGACATATAAAACAGATAAATAACTAGATTCATAAAAGCTAAAATAGCAAGCCTGATTTGGAAATAACGAGTAAAAAGTACAGATTTTATTTTTAGTTCCAGAAATAACCAAGTACAGGACCGATACCTAAAGATACTTTAGTACGGTAACAAAGTGCCCCCATGAGCCTTGTTATTTAGGAGATGCTATAGCCTTAACGATTTTTCCTTGGTTATCCAGAGCAGGTCTTTAATCCTGAATGCTTTTATACAACAATAATAAAAATAATAAATACTGTTATTGTGTAATATATTCAGGAAAACGTCATTGGTAAAAACGACCTGTGATATTTTTATGTTGTTGAACCCACCATCGTCGCTGTTCTCTATTCATTATGTTCTGGGCTAAACCCTCTGTGTTCCTCTGCTTGCCCCTCTCTGTCTTTTCACATTAGTCTTGCCCGTGCCACCAGCTGTGGGTCCACACACTGTGTGATTACTTGTGGCTTCGCTAGTTTTGGGGGATTAAGATCCACTCTCCCTAATCGAGTCTCTCCTGCACCGGCCCATGACAATCAGATGGGCTGGCGTGAGATCTGTCCCTGGGGGAAGCGCCGGCACCCCGCTGTGCCCTCCTCTGTACACCCATCACGCTGTGTGTCTCTCCCAATCGTGTGGACGTCGCATGGCCTGGCAGGAGAGATCAGATCTGTATGGCGCTGAGGGAGTCACGGTGGGCTTTGCCTTTTTACTATTATCATTAGAATTATTAGAACCCAAGACAACAGACCTTCGCCTCTGCTGTGCCAGATCTGGTCCTGGAGTGTTTTCTGTCTCTCAGGTGGCAGGGAGCTGGGCATGCAGGAGGATCTGGTGCAAGAAGGGGCCAGGAAGGACTTAAAGGGCCCAAAAGCACAGAAAAAGGACCAACGGTCTGGAACAGAACAGACAGAACAGTCTTGCTGGACACTACATGGGTAGCAGCGTCATAGATGTTGTTGGTGCTGCATATCTCCAGCGTCCCAGGATCAATCCTTACCGCTCGTCTCTGTGTGTGGTTTGGTATGTTCTCCACACATCTGTATGGGTTTCATTCTACTTATGAAAAGCGTTCCAGCTGTTGGATTGGCACTATAATATTAATGTATACGTACATATAGATATACTCACCAGACAAAATGAGTCACCTTGCGTGTTTAAGACAGTAGAAACTTCAGGCTACTGCAGATAGCGTTCCACAAGGATGATGGGGCTATAGATACCTGTGGGGAGTGCAACAGGATTCATATATTGTGTAGAGGTGGTACAGTGCAGTGAGTGTATCGTCTGATGTGTGGAAAAGCAGATTGATAACAATTGAAAAAGGAGTATGATTGTATTTGGAAATTTGCAGGTGTATGGAAATGTACAATCACATGTCAAAATTCCCGGTCTACATGACATTCCTGTCAGAATTGTGGTCAACGGATGAAACTGACGTTCCACCGAAATGTTTCACGGCTTTGCTTTCAGGCAAGAATTACTTCTAGAAGTCAATGCAGGTCCTTCAGGACATGCTGCAGGGAACTGCATACCATGAACATATGGAGCAGAGTGGCACGCAAGACGCCATTGCTCACTTCTGCTTGCAAAGCTGCCTGGTTAAATTTGGCAAAAACGCCCAAAAATTGGACTGTTCATGACTGGAAGTGCCTTCTCTGCTTTATCAGATGAATCTGGTTTCTGCCTGGATGTGAATGATGCTCAGGAAGCCTTCAATGAGGACTGCGTGCAAGCTGTGGTTCAAGCTGGAGAAGGTTCTGTGATGTCCTGTAAGGGTTTTAATTACACCTAAATAGGTATTGTGATTGAGGTGATGGTAAACTTGTACAACAACGGCAACAATGAGATGCTGGAATAACCAAGTTTTGCCCTTTGCTCATTATTTTATAGTGGAACAGAACCTTCCTAAATTATTATTCTCATGTTCAAATGGCTGCAAATGTCCCACTGATGGCAATTCAACACTTTCAGAGTTGTCGGCGCTCAGCTGAAATGTTTTTGGTGGTTTGCGGTGTGCTTATGGAACGAGGTCTCCAGTCGATAATAATGTAAACTGCTGTTGTTGTCTGAGTGCAGCTTGTTTTCTAATCTTAATCCGATCTCCAGAGCGTTAATGGAATACACAGTTAGAGGATTAGAGGCTCTGCTTCACGTGAGAATGGCAAACTAAGTGCAGATTTCTTTCCTTCTGTTTCCATCAGCAGGTTCGACCTTGATTTCCTCACACGCCGAAGGACGATCCGATCGACTGATGCTGCACTTCCGCCCACACCGGGCCTGCCAAGCTTCAGTGCTCTCGCCAGACCCGGTTGATAAAAAAAGTAATCAATGGAGTGAGGAATAATGAAGAAATAAAAGAGGGTGAGAGAAAAGAAATAAGGGAAATAGAAGTGGTACTTTTTGTGGCAGATGAACCGTGATGATGCCCATGCAAGTGTCCGAACGCAGTTTTTTTTTCGGGAACGCCACAAATGTTCTTATGCCATGTGCGAGTCTGCTTTATTCAAAAATCATGCCTGAATTGATAACTCATATACAAGCGTCATGTCTTCACGTACATATTGTTAAAAGATTGCTCCAAACGACCAGGCTGCTCCCTCTGTTTCCTCCCCGATTGATTTATTTCTCCTTATTAATGAACTTTGGTGCAGTTCCACTTGTCAGGCTGGTCTGCAGGGGTCAATAAACCAGAGGAAACTTGATGTTAGTGGATCCAGCTTAAGTGATTCTGTCGTGCTAACGATTCAATACATCAGGACAGATGTCAGGCGCTTATAATATGTTGATTCACCGACTCTAATCTGCATAAGCGCCGGAGCCGCACGACCCGAAACCCCAGCGAGCCAGGAGATTTATCACGACCTGCTGAAACGTCTCTGCTTTTTCTAAACATTTGATCGAATGGACAGAGGTGGTGGAACCAAAACCTCCCGCTGAACAGTAAATTATTCAGATTTGACTCTTTGATACCATGATGATATGAGAACAGGTTTGGGACGTGGCTCTTAAGAAATTTGAAAGAAAATGTAAACCAGTATAAGTGCTGCCAGGATTTTGCTTCCAGCCAAAAAAGCATTAATGATGCTGGGCAAAGGCCTCAGTTGCAGGTCCAGTCCCAGTTCATCCCAAAGATGTTACATATTTGATATTTCACCAGGAATTTCGGTGGCATGGCACCTTGGTTTTGGTCCAAACAGTGCCTTCCAGCCAGAGAAAGGGGAGACTGGGACAAACCGGCTTTCTAGGCAAGGTACATGGTGCCCGCTGGGAATGAACCGTACCTGGTACCAGTCTTTGCAACTTTATTGTTATCTGATTCATACAATGCTCCTTATTTTTCTTTTGCTATTATTGTTCTGCAGGATTTTCGAGATTGACACCATTCTGATTCCAAATTGTTTGCTCTGATTGTGTGATTCAGGCTTGAATAAAGTTTTTTTTTTTTTTTTTTTTTGCTGAGCTATGCCTTATTTCTACATTTTTCCCATAGAAATGAATAGACTGCAAACATTTTCACCCTTCTCATATCACAATGATACAAATATGCTAGTAACAATCCACCAACCACATGGGCTACCATAGTAACTACTTAGCAACCACCTGACACACCCCAGCATCCAACTAGCAACTGTGCAACACCCTGACAACCACTAGACACCACCATAGCAATCTCCTAGAAACCACTTAGCAACCGCCTGGGACACCATAACAACCGCATGGGACACTATAGCAACCACCTGGGATACCATAGCAACACAATAGCAGCCACCTAGCAATCACTTACCAACACCTTAGCAACCACCTGGGACACCATAGTAACCACCTGGGATACCATACCATCACCAAAGCAACTATAAGGTACACCATAATAACCATCTAGTATCACCATAGAAACCATATAGGACACCATAGCAACCACCAAGCAACACCATATCAAACACTGGGGAAACCATAATAGCCATCTAGGAGCAACATAGACACAACATTCAACATCTTAGCACTTAACAGGCAACACCATAACAACCACCTAGCAACCACTTAGCAACACCATAGCACCCCCCCCCCCCGGATGCCATAGTAACCACCTAGCAACATGAAAGTGCCAACCTACCAAAACTGTTCCACCTTCTTGACAATGTAGTAATAGCTTAGCAACAAAAACCCACTTTAGCCATGCAATGATCCTGGGTTTCCTTCAGGAAAGGCACTTTTCTAGTTTATTAATGTTATGTAATATAGGTCCTCAACACATAGACCTATACATGAAACTGCAACTGGTGTCTCAGTGGTTAAGGGTCTGCATGAGTCATCAGAAGGGTATGAGTTAAATCCCCCTTGGTGAGCCCTTGTGCAAGGCCCTTGCTCAGATGCACTGGTTGAGAACAATGGCAATCAAACAATGGTATGCACTGATTAAAAGAGGTGTTTCCATACTTTTGGCCATGCAATGTAAGTACTGGTGTAACACTAAAGGTGACTAAATTGCTGGCTGCAGCGTTCTGGCTACTGCAGGAAAATCGGTGCAATGGATTGGCAGTGTGAGATGTAGTTGTGGATGGCAGAGGTCAGTGTATTGTGTATCTGTGCAGTCAATAATAAAGTTAGGACGTTTGCCTGCTGAAAGTTAATGAGCAGTCGCAAAGACCTTGAAAAGCTATTTGCATCGTGGCATCGGCTACCCGCCCCATTCTAAAGGACCCAGGGGAGACCGAGTCATCACAATGCCACAGAACACACACAGTGTTCCTGAATCCATTGCTTAACATCTGCACACAAACAAGAATGCAAACAAATGGATGATATCCCCTCACCACCTGGCTGTAACTGTGCGGAATTTGGCATATTCTCCACACACAATTTCCTTCCAAAATGATGTGGATACATCAGACAAATCAGTGTGCATCCCCTGCAACCTGATTTTGGCATAAAGTTTGTGAATGTCTGCATGAATTGTGTACTTATTACACTTGTAAAAGAACGCAGTTGCTACTGTTCAGCTTTAGTTGAGCTTTCATGTGTGTGTGTGTGTGTGTGTGTGTGTGTGTGTGTGTGTTGATGTGCTACAGAGAGAGTGTTTGTGAAACAATTTAAAAATTAGCATGTGCACACACACACACACACACACACACACGCACGTGCGAAACTTCTGAGGTTGGCTGTTACACTTCTCCGTATTTTGTACTTTGTAAACCGATTTCCCACCATTCAGTGTGAGTTGGATTAAAACCTCGACTGGAAACGCATTCTGATTGTATGTCTGAAGCTCCATTTCATCCTGTTTGAGTGAAGCGAGTGTGATTACGTGACCCGCTCGTGTCACAGCGCGGTGCTATGGTAAAGAGATGTTTGTAGACTTTAAACGTGGGCTGAATATTCAGATTAACTCTTCACCTTTTGCTCCAGCAGCCGATTGGTCCAGCACGAGCTCTAAAAAGCACAAGGATCAAACCAAAGGTGTTTACACTCCAAATGATGTTTTCTTTGTTCTATATGTTGCTTCTGATTCCAGGTGACAGTGTGAAATTTGTTTGAGTGAAGACATTTGGACTAAATAAATAAATAAGAACAAAAACTTTCAAGCCATTATCCTTAACTTTGGCTACTGTCTGGATTTAATTAACCCTAAACTATGTTTTACTCTGGGTAGGTTTAAACCTGATTTAAAGCTTGATCCTAATTTGTGTTTGAGCTCTAGGTGGGTTTAAAATTTTTGCGTTACTTTATAAGTTTATAAAGTACTCTTTGATTGGGTTTAATCCAAGGTTAGAGTTACAAGATTTGATCTAGGTGAGTTTTAAACCCGAGTTCTGGTTAGGGCTTTGCTTACAGTCTGTGTGGGTTTGAACCCAAGCTAACTGAAGTATGATACTTTGTTCAGGTTTAATCCTGAGCTCTGGATACTACGTTGGTTTACTCTGGTTCAAGTTACAATATGGCTGAGTTTAGCGACAGGAGTCTGGGCTCTGGATCGAACCGTGATCTCAGAGCTGTGAGGTAACAACACTAACCTCTGGTTTAAACCAGGGCTTTGGTTTTCAAGCCTAAACTATAGTTTCTTTCTGGATTGCTTTGATCCCGAGCTTTATTAAGTCTCAGTCTAATCCTGAGCTCTGGTTACTGTTTGAATTGGTTTAAGCCCAGGCACTGGTTCAGGTTCACATTAGTAGTTTGAGTGTGATCCTGAGATCTGGTTTAACCTTGAGCTCTGGTTACTCTGGAGGTTGGTTAGATCCTGAGCTCAGGTTCAGGTTATGGCTACTGTAAGGTTTGATTTGAACCTAAGCTTACTGGAGTCTGGAAGGGAGTTATGATTAGTGGGCAGGGTTTGGTATGTTCTCCCCATATATGTGAGGGTTTCTTCAGGTTGTCTTGTCCCTTCTACCTTGTGAGACTTTGTCTTTGTTTCTGCAGGGCTTTAATATGTATATATTTATATTCATTACTCTCAAAACTGTAAAATAAATAAATTAATGAAATAAAAGAACTTTTTAATCCATTTTTATCCCTAATGCTGAACAATTGCAGAGCAGAGCATAAAGATTTCATTCCTTAGCCTGGTGTCATTTTACAGAGCAGCAATACAACATCATGGTGTGTAACAGATTGCTACTCGTCGCACAAACAACACTTCCAATTGGGATGTGCCACCGTCGTGCCACCCCGAGCTTTATTACAGTCACCCACCAGGCTTTTTTCTCTCTCCTCTTTTTAATATGTGCCTATAGACAGAAGTGGACGCTGCGCTGTTCTGACAAGAGACAAATGTTTCATTCAAATGTTGCTTTCGCATATTGTGCTGGAAGTAATGAATTCTGGTGCTCATGCGCCTGGTTCACCGTGTCAGGCCCGTGCAGGGTGGAACCGGGCTCCACCAGCAAAATTAAATTTAATGTTGCAGCCGACGGCAGAAAAGTGCATAAATCAAGGCTTGTGATTTGCATGGACCAGGCCGAGACACCACGTCCTATGCAAAAATAAACCGAGCGCCGAATATGATGTCAGGCAGAGCACAAAGTAATCTGAGGATTCCCAATGAACGTCAACGAGAGGAGCGACGGCTTTAATTTGTAACGCTGCTCCCATGTCAGGCTTTTTATTAAAAAAATACAGCTTATATCACCTCGTTTCAATCTGAAACCCGAGTGGATTTTTACTTTTTATCAGGTTCAGGCCAAACAGGAACATCGTAAGAAACACGTTTTAATTTAGTTTAAGTTAGCAGGGTTTTTTTTTCTCTATGGTTAACTTGATTAAGGTTATTTTCTTAGTAGATTTGGCACACTTCACTCGTACCTTAATTCTCAGATTAAACAAAGTTCAGGAAATATTCCTGTCATTTTGGTCCATATTAACATGACAGAATCATGCAGTTGCTGCAGATTTGTCAGCTGCACATCCATGTGAATCTCCTGTTCCTTCACAGGTGCTCTATTGGAGCTTTAACACAGGGCACATGATCCTGCTGGAAGGAGCCATCAGAAGATGTTACACTGTGGGCATAAGGGGGTGCACATGGACAGCAACAATACTCAGGTAGGCTGTGAGGTTTAAACGCTGCCCAGTTGGTATTAAGGGGTGCAAACTGTGCCAAGCAAATCACACCATTACACCACCAGCAGCCTGAACTGTTGATACAAGGCTTTCATGTTGTTTACGCCAAAATTCTGACCCGACCATCCAGCAGAAATCGAGACTCATCAGACCAGGTGACATTTGTAAATTGTGGCCTCAGCTCGAACCAGTCTGGCCATTCTCCTCTTCTCACCCAGAGAGACTCCCTCACTGAATATTTTCTTTTTCTCGGACCATTCTCTCTAAACCCTAGAGGTGGCGCTGTGTGTGAATATCCCAGTAGATCAGCAGTTTCTGAAATAAAAGCACCAACAACCATGTTTAAAGTCACTAAAATCATATTTCTTCCAAATGCTCAGTTTGAACTTCAGCAGCTCGTCTCAATCACGTCTACATACCTTAAAGCATTGAGCTTCTGAAACATGGTCGACTGAGTAGATATTTGCGTTAACGAGCACTTGAACAGGTGTACGTAATTAATTGGCCGGTGAGTATATATAATTATATTATTGAACTTTTATGAGATTGGGGATAGTTAGTAGGCCAGATCAGCAGAACCTATTATGAATATGGATTTTTAGCAGTTTATAATGAGGAGAAGCTTGTGACTGTACAGAGACTCCCTAAATAACCAGCGTCAGTTTTCCAGCCTCACCCATCGTACTGTAACATGAAGAGCTTCTGCAGTCTCATTAGTATTGGCTCTGATCAATACTGAGTGAATTAGAGAGCTGCTGATCTATCCGCTCCTCATTATTGCACTCGAGCTCTAATTTAAGATGCATGGTGAGGAAATACACCGGGTCCGTATTTATTAATGGCGTGTGACACACCCACACACTTCATTCCATCCTTCTTATTGCTCTGTCGCATTATATATAGACATCAGAATGAGGTCACAACCACATCTGCTAGAAACACTAATAGGCTGGTCAGGTCAGCAAAGCAAAACTCTCAGATAACATCAGGCAACCAAAACCTTAGATGTGATCTTGCCATTAAAATCAACTCAGAGGAATTCTCCTCTGCCATCATGTTTAGGGTCGGTTCCTGCCTTGTGCCCTGTGCAGGTGCCCCA
Organism: Loricariichthys derbyi; assembly: GCA_033118015.1. Lineage (NCBI taxonomy): Eukaryota > Metazoa > Chordata > Actinopteri > Siluriformes > Loricariidae > Loricariichthys > Loricariichthys derbyi. The sequence goes on along the minus strand of JAVSBU010000054.1, from coordinate 4,518,309 downwards.
TGAACCAGAATTTTTTAATAATTTGAATGAATGAGATTAAGCTTTTGTCCTATAAATCAGAGTTGATCTTCAGTGTTCAAAAATGCAGGGTTTCTTGCATTTATTCTGAAATCTATTTTATAGACAGACAGTATATACAAGATATTTTTGTTTTTGCTAATAAACTTCCATTTCTTCATTTCAGGGCTGCAACACATTCCAAAAAAGGGACAGAGGCAAGTTAGGGCTAGTATTAAGGTTAAAAAAAAATGACATGATTTCAAACAGGTGATTGTAATTGTGATTTGGTACAAAAGTCTTCGAGGAGCAGGGAGGGGCAGAGGATCTCCAGTTTATAATCAAATGTGTGAGAAAATGACTGAAAGAAAGTTCAAAAGGATTTACATATTTCTCCCTCTACAGACCATAATATCATTAAACGATTCAGAATCTGGAGGAATTTCAGCCTAAACTGAAGAGCC
>JAVSBU010000054.1:4499324-4509697 GCA_033118015.1 Loricariichthys derbyi | reverse complement strand
TTATATTATATTATATTATATTATATTATATTATATTATATTATATTATATTATATTATATTATATTATATTATTATAATGTACAAACCTAAGGCTACATACATCACATCTTTGTTTGTGCATAGATTTTACAGCATATTTATAAAAAGGTTATATGAAGTTTGCCCTGTGAAAAAGTTTAGGTGCCTTTACAGATGATCCACTAATAACATCTCAGGAAGTTGTTAATGTTTAGAATTGTAAGTGTTTAGAATTTGAGATGCTGCTGGTCCTGAGACAGACGTAGGACTGATGTTTCCAAACGCTGTGGCTGAGCTTTCTGAACAGTGTCATAAATTCCAAATAAATCTACACTGATTTGTGGCTGAATCACATGTTTAGCACTTCCCAGAGGATCAGGGTGGATGATGTGATGGTTCGAGGATTGCGCATGTCAGACTCGGCCTGCGTGACCCGGTGAATTTACAGAGTGCCGCTCGCGCTAACATGGACCGGCCGCGTGATATCAGAGTGCGCCGGTGTTTGGTGGGATGGCTGGGACAGCTCAGTGTGCTAACACCTCATTAAAATACCAGCCATGCTCTCACTCATAAACTCCTGTGTTTGTGTTAGCTGATAAAGGTCAATAGGCTGGAAAAGTTTAAGACCAATATCCTAATATTATTGCAAGCCATTGTTGTTATGTGACAAGTTAGTTATGGAGGGAATACATTTCTTCTGTGTCCTTTGCTAAAAATAAAAAAGTCCGTCTCACTCCGGTACACGACACATTCTGCACACTTACTCCTCTATATCAACGACTCACTCCTGAATTACAGCCTTACACTAATGTTTAGGCACCTCTGCTACAATTAGGGTTGGGTTTTTGCATATTTGAATAAATGATTAACATGGCAAGCCAGAATAACACGCAAACATTTGCATGGCATCCGAAGCCTAAAACCTAAAACAGAAAAAAACATCACTCACTTCAGGAAATATGCACCACCGTGGTTCCTCAGTTATGAGCACACACTGTAGAACCAAAATATAAACATGCACCATGCATCGGGCTGCACACAACCAAGAGGGAATGAGTGCAGTTAAATAAATAGTTATTCCAGAACAGATGATGCTGCATTGCTTTTTAAACTCTTTACATTTTTACTTTAAGTAGATAAATCCAGCACAGCTACTTGTAGGAATTCGGCACTTCTAGGTTTATGTATAAGCCACACGATGCTTGTAGTGTTAAACAGAAAACAGACTGTTGTGTCCTAAGAGTGTTTTCTACTTTACCTACTTTTGCACATAGTTAATGCAAAGTAAATTCAGATATAACATAAGAGCTGAGACACTAAGATTCATTAAGAACCATATTCTGAGAGAATGGAACTTTTTAGACACTTTTTGGAGTTGATATCTCAGAATTCAATGGAACTTTGCACAAATGTGCCTTTATAAGTTTTATGAAAATTCCCAAAGTTTCATGCCCTAATTCTCATCGGTCTGGTTACAGCACCACCTGGAAGTTAAAAAGTCAGGTGCAAAAATGGCAATTTTTAAGGAAAAAAATGCCTTTTTTTATCTGGCTTTTACATTTAAGTGTTTGTTTGTGCCACTGAAGTTAGGATGTTTTACCGTACTGGGATACTTGAAGTTTGGAACTGGGTGAGTATCACCTAGGTGGCATTCTGGTGTTAGGCGCTATGACCCGGTTTACAAACTGGTCAGGGTTATAGTTTTTTAAGGTTTTTAACCAAATGCAAATAAGTGCCAGCCTAAATTAGCCTGTTTTTATATTAGCCATACAAGCTTAGAAAATTGGTGCTGTTTCCACTCTGGCACCCTTTTGGGGTTTTTTTAAAAATAAGGGTTTCGGCCCAATTTTTGTCCATTTTCACTGCCCATTTATTCAAAAAAGAAAGACCCAATGCAGGTGGTGAATGCATGGATTTCAACCTTCCCCAATGAAGAGCAAAGGGCATCTAAAACCTCTTTGGCACTCTGGTTCACTTTGCCACAGGAGCAGTGGACATATTGAAGAAATCCCAATGTGACCCATTTTATAGAGTTCTGTGTTCATAGGTCCATAGAAACATAAACCATGCAACAATAGGCTTGAAATTAACTGAAACCATTGCCTGTTAATTATATTTTTACAGGCAAAAAGAATTTATATTGTAACCAGACCGATAAGAATTAGGGCATGAAACTTTGGGAATTTTCATAAAACATGTAAAGGCACATTTGTGCAACGTTTCATTGAATTCTGAGATATCAACTCCACTACCAGTGCCACTCTCTCAGAATATGGCTCTTAAATAGCCCTAAAATAGAAGTTCTGGTTTAAATTATAAGCATTATATCTGGAGAAAAGAAATTCTAGTCTGGACTCTGGAGAGATTTTGGACTGGAGGGGTTCAGAGCCGGTACCTGGACAGACGGAGGTTATCTCCTGTAGGTCAGTCATTATGACTGGGACGTTTAATGATCAGCACCAAATCAAACAGCAGCTCAAGCTCAGAATGATCAGAAACCACTCAATTAGGGCACAAAATCCAAATTTGAGGAGCTGCAGAATTAATAGCCTGAGAGCTCGTTAAGTCATCTGTCCAGCAATTAGATTCCTGTTAAGCTGATGGAATAAATGACTTGGCAGTTATTTGAATTAGCGACAAGCTAGCACCTGAAATGAACTGCAGCTAACATGCCATTAGCATCAGTTAAATATGAAATTCTATTCATTATTATTATTAAAGTTAAACATGGCAGGCTATTTTACATGTTTTGAGTTTTTTAATAAATACTTGTGTTGTTGGTATTTTAATAGTTTTTTTTTTTACATGTTTAAATGATATTTTTTGACCACAAAATTCATTTAAATACCTAAGTTCTCCAAAGTAAGTCTACTTTCTATATTTGGTGTTAATTATTAACGATCCAGTTATTAGTATTTCATATTATTATTTGTTACTGTAGTGGATTTATTGTATTATCATTAGTCGTAATTTTGCTATTATTATTGTTTGATTGGGTAATCTATCTTTAATTAAATAAATTTCTGTTTTATTACATATAATAAATGTTCTTTCACAGAATAAATATAATAAATTTTATATTATTTTTATTTAAATAAATGTCATATTATTTTATTGTTTATATATTTATACTTATTATCTTTTAATGTTTATTATTACTATTATTTACATTTAATTTAATTTCAAACAGGCACAAAGAAGAATCCATGATTTGTTCATTCGCTATCAAACCTTTATTTAGCCTTTATTTACATAAAAAAAATAATAAAGATATGATTTTTAAGATTTTATCTCACCTTTTTGTAAATCTAAATACACTATAAGGATAAAAGTATTGGGATGTCTCCATGTTCCACCTACAGGAGCTTTTATTCCATCCTATTCTAATTCATTAGCATTAATATGGAGTTCGTTCCCTTTGCTGCTTGAACAGCTTCTAATCTTCATGGGAGAGGCTTTGTATAAAATTTTGGGCTGTGTCTGTGGCAATTCATCCAAAAGAGTGTTTATGTTGGTCAAACTCACCCAACCATACCTTTATTGAACAGGAAAGGTCCTTCCCTAAACTGTTCCCACAAAAAGAAGCATGTGATTGTCCAAAACGTCTTGGTTATGCTGAATTTCTAATATTTCCTTTTATGTTAATAGTTATAATAATAATAATAATAATATGTTATATATTTTAATATAATTTATCTACTGCATTTTAATTAGTTTTATTTTTTCATATTTTTATATTTACTATAATTGTATTTATTAGTATTTTTATTGCAGTGAGTTTTATATTATTATTATTTATTTTTTTTATTAGGTTATTTTACATATTTTTTGTTTTACATAATATTTTTTCTATATTTTTATTGCAGAAAATTAATATATATTCAGATCATTAAGGTAGATATGATTTATTTTCTCTAATCGTATGCACACATACTTAGTGTGAGTTATAAATGAATGGTGGATGCAGAGCCATGTAGTTTTTTTTCTCTTCTTTTTACCTTGAACTCTGTAAAAGATGGTGAGCTTGAAGCATTTTGCTCTGAATTGATAGTGAACTGATTTATGGCCTTTAATGCAGACTATAATTAATTTTATGCATATGACTTCCCTTACGATTAGCACGGCGACTGATTGGAGAAGTTCACTGCCTATATGAAGCCATTAATAACTCTGGGTTTATGGCTGAGAGCTGAGCCTGCTGTGGGGACGCAGAAATCCGATCGGCCCGGGGTCACCACACCCCGTAATGAAGCAGACATCAGGAATCTGAAGGACGTTTTGAAAATATTTTAAAACAAATATGAATGATTATACCATTAAAACGAGCTCTTACCCCTCAGAGACTAATTATACCATTACTGATCCTTTAACTGTCCATAAATATCAGTGATGTTTCACACCAAAGAACAATGATCAGATCCAGGAGGGCCCTCAGGGGCCCCAGGGGACACAATTCTTAAAAAGGGTTCGGTTTTCCTGGTCTGAAAATCATCCTTTATCCAAATATATGGCATGTGTCTAAAAATGTAAATGAACCATGAACAGGTTAATTCATTTTTTAAATCCTGCATAAACTCCAGTGAACCATCTGAACATGCTGAACTTTTGCACATGGCAATATGCAGATTTTCATGGTATTTAACTTTTTTCTGCATCTCATTGCCAATTTAAAAATCTTAATTAAATAGCCAATTAATCAATCAATCAATCAATATATCAATCAATAATATTTAGTCATTTAGTCATTAAATAAGCACCAAGGTGTAAAAAAGAGAACAAAAACAATAAGGGATAACAGCAATAAAATAATAAATTACAATTATTTAATGTAATATTCTGTTCTTTTTTGCACAAGAGTTTTTTTTTTTATATTTTGCTGTTAATATCATTATATGAAATAATTTCTTAATGTAGTTTATGTTATAACTAGAAGTATATATAATTAATAATAATAATAAGAAGAAGAAGAATAAGAATAATATATTTTATTAAAGTACATTTTATATGTAATTACTTTAACATACCTAGGCATTTTACATTTATATAAATTATATTATATTATATAAAATAAGATTGATCCTTACTGCAGTTTTACAGATTATTATGATTTGTTTTTTTAATTTAATATATTTTCAATGTGCATTTTGAAAAGTATTTTTTCTTATATCGGGGGATTTTATATTTATTTCCTTTTTAAATTTAAATTATATTGTATGAAATATGATTTATTGTTACTTTTTTAAAATTATAATAATAATTATTATTATACAGTGCTTTTACTTTTTATTTTAAAGTTACATTGTTTTGTTTTGTTTTTTTAAATTGCATTATTTTTTGTAAATGGAACTTTTATTAGAGTAAAATTTTAAAATCACCAGTGCATTATCTGAATAATAAATTTTAACAAATTCTGTAATATAATCTTATTCAAATAAATAGTCAATTTAAAGTTAATAATAGTTTTATTGTTATTTTCATCATTGTCCTAAATATAAGATAAATGAGGACAGAGAGACTGAGTGGGAGAGAGACATGTTAAAAGAATGGACAGGTGAGACTGATGATGTGTCCGGGTCGACCATCAGTGGCCTGACGGGTTCAGTTGGCGGGTGATTAGAGCTGAAGTTTCTCAGTCAGACCTGATTGGACTTTGGGTTTCACTAAGTGACTGATGACCAAACGTAGGTCAGGAGTAATGAAGAGGACTGATAGCAGACCTGAGTCTGTCTGAGGACACTGGGCCTCCAGAGGGGTGAAGGTCTGACAGCAGTCGGCTCTGATACCGGCACGAGCTTCACAACGGCAGCTTAAAAGGTCTGTTCATAAATAACATTTATTCATCAATCATGTCTCCCTTAATCGTTCTTTTTTTCAATGATCAATGTTTACATAAGTAATTTTATTATAGTAAGATTATTTTTAACTTACATAATATTTTAAGCATTGATACTCATTTAATGTTTTCTTCTGTAATGCTCTTAAAGTAACAGTTAATTTTTTAAAAGATACATAAATATTCTTATTTAAGATCTAAAAAAGTTAGGATTAGCAGTTAGCGTCATGTACTCCTCCATGGTGGACCTCATCAGTGGCAGCCCTTTTTGTGGAGATGTTCCCCAGGGTCAGCAGGTACTGCCCCTCCTGCAAAGACAGGAAGGTGAAGTAGGACCATGGGGTCTGAGGTAATTGTCAGAGCCCTTAGGTAGAGCCAAAAATGGAGCAGCATCTTCTTACCTACAGTATATCCTCTACTCAAACTCCGCTCTGCACCTCGAACCCTTAAAGACATGAGCTTGGTTTGACTGGACTCTCCACTCAAGATCAAAGGAAGAAAAGCATCACGACTCTTCGTACTGGTGGTGGTGTGGTGAAGGTGGTGGAATTAATTTTTTTCACAATTAACAGTCTTTACTTGATTACTTTTAAAGTATCAATACGTTCACATTTTGGAGTTATGGTCTATAATTGATAATTGATTTCATAAATGAATTGACAATTTATTAGTAGTAACAGTACATTTGAACGAGTTGCATTTTTACCCAAACATATTCTTTCTCTATCCTTCTACACCAGGCTCTGATCTGATACTCAGATATGTTTGTGCTTGACATCTGACATATTTCTGCATATCAAACATCACTGAAGACGTCCGAGCTCAGCGTGTGTGCGTGTGTGTGTGTGTGTGTGTGTGTTTGGTCGACATACTGTACTGTATGCATTACTGTTAACACATCAGCATGTCAGTGAAACAGCAGGTCTGTATTAAAGTGAGAGGAAAAGCCTGTTAGATGTTTGACCTCCTCCACAGAACACAACCTGACTCAACTGATCTGGATGAAATGAATAATTTAGGAGACGCTAAAGAAGGCAATATAAATGCACACATATATTCTAATCTTTCAACTGCCGTTCCATAAAGGCTCTGTTTTCATCCAGCACCTGCCCCGGGGGCTAAATTAATCCGAAATGTATCTCTCCTCTATTCCAAATTCAAACTTATTCACATACGGATGCATAATGATTATTCTAAGATTAAATCCAGTCTGGGATTCGGCTTCCTTCGCTCGCCTTTCTTTTTCCCCTTCGCCTGACCTTAAGCTCAGCCGCAAGACCATTTTTCGGGTAATTCACCCTGACGCGTCTGCTCGGGCTTTATCTACACCTGACAGGGCCAACTTCCTTTTAACACCTTGTTACCTTCTGCTTGTAGATCAGCAAAGAGCCACAGCACCATCAGCACTGAACATTCTTTATCATTCAGGTGTCAATACAATGGAATCAGTTTGTATTTCAGGGTCATGTAGCAAGACGACCCTAAGCACAAAAGAAGTTAATGTTTTAGAATGGCCAAGTCAAAGTCCTGACTTTATTCCAATAGAAATGTTGTGGAAGGAGCTAAAGGGAACAGTTCATGTGAGGAAACCCTCAGAGCTGAAGCTGTTCTGTACAGAGAAATGGACAAAAAATCTTCTAAGCTGATGTGCAGGACTGATCAACATTTAGTTAAAGTTATCTCTGTACACAAATAATACATTTTTCTAGCCAAAGTTATTTTATATGATCAATACGATGTTACTTTGCTGAATTTACTGGAATAGCTATGACTGTTCTCTTGGGTACTGCAGATTTATCAAGTATTTATTGCTCGTATTTTTTCATAAGCCATAATTTCTGCACTTTCAGCCCCACTTTAAGTGTGTCCTTAGGTGTAGCATGCTAAGAGTTAAAAAAACCAAACAACCAATTATTAAATCTAGCACAAATGAGAAACTGGGGGCCGTAAGCGGAAGAAAATCAAGCAGAATACTCGTTGCTCAGAAATGTAAATGTAATCACAGAATAGTGATGGTGAGGAGAGCGAGTCGGACCGCTGAGTCGATGCTCTGGTCCAAGGAGAAAGCAGATACGACTCCAGTAACAGATGGTCCATAGTCTCCCGTTCATCTGGTCTCAAACAAAGAGCCGAGCGATGATTTAATGATCATTCTGGCCTCACCTATTATTTATATAGACATATAATCAAGTGTAAACCCGTATTTCTGCCCCAAACAACAAACGCCAAATCCAGACCTCATCTGTCACTGAGCCTTGTCATCTGCACACCAAAAAACCTCATTGATCTACCAGCAACAACAGCTATGCTATATCTGCTAAAGTGCAATATTCAACTATTCAATAGATCCAAGTATAAAAAAATTTTAAGTATAAAAAAAATAGTTTTGCTTTGATTTGATGAACAAGAAAAAAGGAAACAAACTTATGGCATCATAATACATCATGTTGGTGCTTTTTAATATCCTAACCTGTTTAAATAAGATTGTAATTAACTGATTAGGGAAACAACACAGGTCTGAAGTGATTGTGCAATGATTTACATGCACAGTTAGCACAATGCTAAAACCGTAGTTCCCTTTACGATTTCTTTGTTACCTTTGTAGCTCCACTGCAAAAAAAAAAAAAAAAAAAAAAAAAAAAAAAAAAAAAAAAAAACCAACAAATAATAAAAAAGCCAGTATGCACCACTTGAATTACTATTTAACTTTTTGGCTTTGCATATCCATATCCAATACAAAGCTGATTGATCAGACTGATTATTAGCTGATTGCTTGTCACAACTAGTTGCTCCAGTGCAAATCCGTTGCTGGTTTAAACTGGCCAGAGAAAATCACACCAGTAAAAAAACTGTAGAAAGAAAATACAATTAAACATTTTTTTACATGGCCAAACAAAGCTGAAATGCTAGCTGTGAGATAACGCGAGGCGTGATTGTGGCACGCTTTGGGTGGCGCGTGGCGTGGACGCCATCGACCTGAGACGCAGGTTAATTACCGATCCGATCCAAGCCCTGATAAAAAAGCACAAGCTTCCAGTCCAACAGGAGCAGCAGGTCGCAACACTGACAGATGCCCTATTACAATGTTAATGATTCCCGAACCCCCGCAAATAATTACATTCAAAGCTTTTCCTTGTAGCGCCACAATACGCGCCACGCCTGAAGATGGCTTTCCTAGATGACAGCTGGGAACGTGCATGGCACGAGCCAGCCGGGTCCCTCAGCACCACCTCGCTCGCCTTTATCCTCAGGCTGAGCCGTGCAGCCACCATACCAACACGGTGCAGATTTTCCCCACTGAGAGTCTGCACCGTGTGCCCTCATCTCAGGCCTTTAATGCTCCCCAAGCTTTGATAGATCCAATGCTCCCACTGTTCAGCCCAGGACTGGTTATCTCCTGCTCACAGGGTAACAGGTGCAGCTCCAAAAAATACTGCATTGAGTCATGTGCACAAATGTGTGTCAAGGATGTGTGATTTATTCCAGAACTAATTAGCTAAGGTAAAGCCTACATTTTGCATAACAATCATTTAAAGCTGCTAAAAATACTAATCAAGGTTTAAAACACGATAAGCAACATAAGACACTTTTTTGTTCTAGCATTATTTCAGGATTATTTATCATATAGCAAACATTTTATGATCCATAAGGTAGAATAGATTACATAATGCATTGTGATAAAGGAATTGAAAAGATTGAAAATCATTGTGGAAACTATAAATTACATTTAGAAAGTATATTTAGGGTTATTTGGCCAGCTTGTGGAACTACGAGGAAACTCCGAGACTCAATGCAGAATGGAAACAGAATAAGAACGGATGGAAAACAAGGAAAAAGACTGGAGTTAGGATGGAAAGTTTGAGCCTCCCAAGTTTGCTTCCTGGCCCTGGAAAGGTGGTTTTTGTCTTTTGGTTGGATTTCATATCTGTTTTATAGGTTATGATGCATTCCTCTGTTTAAGGGCAAAAGTCCAGATCCGTCTGTGTAAATCACAGCTGACTCTTGCACTTTGCAAAATTTCCCACAATTCTAGAAGCGTTTTAATCAGAGTAGAAATTAAAAACAACCAACTTGCACTTGAAAGAAGAGGAATGAAAGTCAGCCGTAGTAAGACAGAGTACATGTGAGTGAATGAGAGGGAGACAGGTGGAACAGTAAGACTACAAGGAGCAGAGGTCACAAAGGTGCAGAACTTTAAGTACTTGGGGTCGACTGTCCAAGAGGTTAAGAAGAGAGTCCAGGCAGGATGGAGTGGATGGAGAAAAGTTTCAGGAGTGATTTGTGATAGAAGATTGGCAGCAAAGGTCAAAGGGAAAGTTTACAAGACTGTGGTGAGAGCAGCTATGTTGTAGGTTTGGAGACAGTGGAACTGAGAAAAAGACAGGAGAAAGAATTGGAAGTGGCGGAGCTAAAGATGTTGAGGTTCTCCTTGGGAGTAACAAAGATGGACAAAGTTAGGAATGAGATCATCAGAGGTACAACACAGGTTAAACAACTAGGAGATAAAGTTAGAGAGGCCA
>JAVSBU010000054.1:4483651-4495366 GCA_033118015.1 Loricariichthys derbyi | reverse complement strand
GTGTGTGTGTGTGTGTGTGTGTGTGTGTGTGTGTGTGTGTGTGTGTGTGTGTGTGTGTGTGTGTGTGTGTGCACTCATAATATGGGCAAACATCAGGCTCAGCTGGCACGTTAATGTTAATGCCCGTAAACAGGATTATGTGCAGAAAGGATTTGGGCGCTAAATGTTTAGTGCTAATTAGATTTCTTATCTGAGGGACAAGTTGGTGTCAGGCAGCAGCAGAAGCTTCTCTCCTGGAACCGTTAGTTCCTCATAATCTAGTTCCTCATAATGTTAGATCCTCACAGCTTCTCGTAACTGAACTAAAGTGTGTGATTACTGACCTTTAATTAGCTAAAAGTCTTTAGTGCTTGTGCCTGAAGAAGAAAGTGACCAAGAAGGACTAAAGCATCTATCAGTCACTATCAGGTTCCAGTTCCAGTTCTTATTCCAGTAGCAAATTTTTTCCAGTTTCAGTACCCAAGGTACAAATTTTCCTCACCCAATATAAAAAAAATACAGTTCCTGGACCAAATGGTCCTCAACCAAAGGTTCCTGTACCACTAGCCAAGGTACAAGTTCCTCTTACCCAAAGAATCTATATACCAACAAACTAATTCCAGCACCACATGTTCTAGTTTCAGTCTTAAACTTCCTGTTCCAGTACAGCTACTAAGAGGACCTATCAGGACCTTATCAGCACCCTAACTATACCTAACAGACCTATGGGACCTAGCATTTCCTAACTGTACATAACAGTAACTGAGGAATTTTAACAGGACCTAAGAAATAGTAACAGGACATAACAGTATCTAATGGAACCTCACAGGACCTTAAAGGATAGATCCTAAGGAATTGTAACAGGACCTTAGAGGAGCTAACAGTACCTAACTAAACTCTAAGGGAACTTAACAGGACCTAACAGGACTTACAATAGCTAACATAACCTGGCAGGACAAGATAGTACCTACTGAGACTCAATTGAACCTAAAATTAGGACATAAAGTGCCCAAGGGAATCTAATAGTATCTAACACTTCCTCACATGATCTAAGAGTCCTGACAATACATAATGGTATTTACCAGGACCTATAAAGCCTAACAGTACCTGACAGACAGTAACAAGACAACACAGAAGAGGTCCTAATAGAACTTAATGGTAAGTATTTAAGTAAGTAACTTACAAGGACCTAACTTACAGTGACTGAAGGAACCCAACAGGACCTAACAAGACCCAAGTGACCCTAACACACCTAACAGTGCCTAAGAGTACCTAATGGACCCCAGTGGGACTTAACAGTAACTAAGGGAGCTTAAACAGCACTTACGAGGACATAACACATCACAACAGAACTAGCAAGACCTAATGGTTTGTAACAGGAACTAATAATACCTAACAGAACCTAACAGGACCTGATAACACCCAACAGAACCTAAAATTACCCAACAGCAGCTTAAAGTAACAAATGCTACCTAATACCAAACAGAGTCGAACTGGGCCTAACAGTGACTAAGGGAACCACATTAAACCATATCATAAAAACTGAAACATAAACTTTCCAGACCCACCTGTGTATTTGTATGGTTCCAGTTCCAGTAGCTATAAGGTTCCTGCTGGACCTGGCTGTGCTGCATTCATATTAAATAGTAATACAGCAATAAACCTACCAAAGGATATGATCTAGAACAGTTCTGTTGGTCTCTGTTTGGGTCTGCTCTTGGTTTTGAATGTCTAAATTTCTTTTGTATCTATAGAATGGCACCAAAGTTTAGGGGCATGTTCGGGAGCATAAAGCATAGCTTGGGCATCTTATATTTTACAGTCAGACCCAGCTAATCCTGGTGTTCATCATAAGCTCCACTTGGGCTTCACGTGGGCCTCAGCTGGCGTGGGTATAAGGAGTGTAGACGGTAGCGATGTCCTCCTACCCCTCTCCACACACCGTGCTTCCCCAGCCCATTCATCACCCAGACGCCACTGACAGTGACGGATGGGTCAGGCTCAGGACTGGCACCACACCAGCGGTAGAATCATACGGCCCGCGAGCCCACTGACAGCTGGAGCGCCGTGTCAAGTGGCGGAGAGACGGCAGCCATTAATAATCGACGTCACGTGACACGAGGCATGCGCTGGTGTCGGCGGGGACGCCGTTCAGACCCGGAAGGGAGGTGTCACACTGGGTGGAGGTGACAGTCATGCAGACCTTCCCTTTAATCAAGTGAGTGAGATGGGGTAATGAATAGATCTCATCCAAATTGAGAGAGGGCAGAGACTACATGCCTAAATAAGGAGCATTTCTAATAAGCAGATGTGGTTTTTTTAAACGTGGCCTCGTTCTTGATCTTCCGTCAGAGTGTTGTCAGTCCTGAATTATTTGCTGGAGGTCATTTGACGTATCTGTTATGCAGAGGAGAACGAGGGACAGATTCATTTAAAGAGTGTATTTTAATCAGACAGAGGCCACCCAGCTAGATCCTTGGATAGGACCAACACTTAAAAGATGTTTAATGGTAAACCTGCAGCTTCAGTTTCCTGGATTGATGCCCAGTGAGATATGGAGCTATTATGAATTCAGACTGTTTACCTCCAGAACAGCTTCCTTAAAATGGTTGATGGTTGATGTTGGAGCTTTTTCAATAAGAAGACCTTTCAGTTATTTGAGGGATAAAACAGGTGGAGGTCGACATCACAACCTGTGCGCCTGAACATCTCAAAAAGCTTCAAAATCATTCCAAATGCCTTCATCCTGGCACTTGTTAAACCACTCCAACCTCCATCTCTTAACATTTCACAAAATCATGACTATAGGATCTACTATATAGGTCTACTGTGTGCTGATGCTGTAGCCCATCTGCTTCAAGGTTTGTCATGCTGTGTTGTTTGTTCAGAGATGCTCTTCAGCATACATCATTTGTAATGAGTGGTTATTTGAGTTTCTGTTACCTTTATATCAGCTCAAAGCAGTGTGGCCATTCTCCTCTTTTCACCCAGAGAGCTGCCCTCACTGGGTATTTCTTTTTTTTTTTTTTTTTGGACCGTTCTCTGTAAAACCTAGAGGTAGCGCTGTGTGCAAAAATCCCAGCAGAGTTATAGGTCTGTTATAACACTTTAAACATAAATTGTTATTTTAGTTTGTTTTAAACTGAACTTAACAGATTTATCATGAGTTTAGCCGCATCCCTTCACTTTAGGCCAGGAGGTACGGCTGCACCCCTGCACCCCAGCGCCAATGGCCACATGGTGTGTAGTTAGATCTTTATTTCAGTTGCTTAGCAAATGGATGAATAAATGGTTAGATCAACTTTATTGAACCTCACAGGGATGTTTGGTCTCTACAGTAGCACATGTACTTATACAGCGTGTATATTATCATTTTTAAATAATTTATTTGTTATTTAACCCTGCTTAGCTTGGTCATTGTTGCTTTTCTTGAGAATATCGCTGCAATTTATAGTCTGGCACAGCAAGTCCAAGCAGAATCTGATGGCAGTGAGTGGAAAAGATCCCCAGTAGAGCTTCTTTGAACATCATGGCTGTATAAACTAGTGGCAAATGAGCGGCATATATTAATCAAGATCTATTTTAGCCAAAGTCTTACCCGACTGTAATGTGGAGACACCCCTGGTCTGGTCACCACGTCCTACACTTCGGATCTGAGTAATGGAAAAGCATCACCCTTAACCAACACACATCACCTACTCAAAAACATGATACAACACAAACCAATGCTCCATCTACTGAGCCACTCGGCTCTTTGTATCCCATCTCTGGCAAGGTGAGGTCTGTCAGTTCCTGGCACCTTTATAAAGTCCAGCAAGTTCCCCGGTGTCATGTATAGTCCAACAGAGGAGGGTTCTCACACCACACAGATCTTCAGGCTCTCTTGTAGTTCAGGCTGTGCTGTGTTCAATTCTTGGTCTCTTTGTATGTACCTCTGGTTTTGCCAGAGGTGGGTCCCTGAGTCTCAGTGCCCCTTGGGGTGAGGATGGGCTCTATGGTCATCTTACGGAGCTCTTTGTTTCTGTAATGAGGGGTTTTACAAAGGTTCTTCATACCATTATGGATCCTCTGCTGTACTTACAGTTGTCGGACTCTGGGTTCTTTCCTGGCCTCTAACTTTTGTCTCCTTTGATACAGTTGGTTCCTGGTTTTCACTTTGTATTGGGTCTGGGTTACAGAGATGCTTCTTTAGTTCTGTGTCTGTACTTTTGAGAGCTCAGATCTGTTTGGAGTTCTGTCCGTTGCCTCATGTTGTTTTGAAAGCGTTAAAGCCCTTTAGATGACACATTTTTAAGTGAAGCAGCTATGGTTGTGACTGTGTGTACGACCTTGTGTTCAGCACTGGATTAGCGAGATGCTTTAGAAATGAAGAAACAATAAATTAAGAAGAAAAAAACAAAGCGGAGCTCTGATCTGAGGTGTGAGACTTAAGAGCGGAGTGATTTAACTACCGCTCCTGAGCTGGATTTAATTTCCAAAGTCGTCACGTCAGCGCAGCCGCTCTCTCAAATCCATATTTGCTTTCACGTGTCACGCACAGGCGGAATATTAATGGGAGCGGGAGCAATCTACAGGCTCCGAATCAAAGCTCTAATGCATTTCGGCTGGGTGACGCCGGCGCCGATTTGTAATTTCACCATCATAACTAATGGGTGAAGAAATTGATCAGCGAACTGCCGTTTTCGCATTCGTCTTGCGTACTGGTTCGCTCTCACTCTTCAAACTGATGGACCTCGTCTGTCCGCCCCATGTTCACTGCTAATTTAAAAGTGGAGATCCATGGCCAAAGTCCTCCATAAATGTGATTATTATGACTTACTGCCTGTTAAACAGATCCCTAATCTCCCTCTCTCTCTCGCTGACTTATGAATTGTGAGATCTTCAAAATGGCCGTGTTAAAAACATTCATCTTTTCTGCTTGTGTCAACGCAGCGTCGGCTCTCTGTGGGCCCGAGAGAATCGATACAGAACAACAAGCCGTGAGAAATATCGTAGCTACAGTCTGAATGAGTTCCTTGACACTTTACAAATCAAATTTTAGTTTACAAATTGATTTTACAGGAAAATAAATCGTAGATTATCTGTCGGATTCTTTTATTTTTCTTTGAAGAGAAAACCTCCTCATTATTCTACTTTCTTAACACATTTTTCATGCTTTACATAAAATTTAAGTTTGTGGTGCAGCCACCATAACCGTTTAAAATGCAGTCACACAGTAAAATAAGTATTTTTTTAAGCAGGTTTATGTTCTGATTTTTGATTTGACACTAATGCATTTATTAAGAGAGCAAAAAACCATCACTTACACGTTTTCTGTTATAAAACTCCCAAAATTTAACCCAAAAATTATACCCGATATAAAACGTATAAGTCACATAACTATGCATAAAAAAGCAAAAAAATTCAGTTTTGTTGTGTAAAAGATCATGTTTAGTTGATTTTAACGTTAAACTTAAAGATTTAGTTTTAACATAACTTTTAAAAATGGGATTTTCATGTTTTTCTTCAAAACACAAAACGTTTTAGTTCCTAGCTCAGGCAGTGAGGCTGCACCCCTGTGCTGATGGCCACATGGTGAGAAGTTACATCCTATTCTTATGCAGAAAACATGTCCCAAAGTCTGGAAATTAACAAATTAACTAACTTCTGTTATGCTTTAAAGAGAATTATTTTGTATTTATGTGTTGTTTGATTGACATGTGTTAAAATATTATTCTCTTATTTGATTATTTTTTTATAATTATATGAACTATTAACAAGTGACTTAAGTTGTTGTTTTGCACTTGCTAAATTTTTTCATATATTTTTGTGCAAATGTATGCATTCACCTCATAGTGAAGTTTATTTTCTGCAGAGGAATAACATACATAGAATCAATTTTTGGCCCCCTTCCAGATGATGCACTAATGTTTTCATAAGGTCTCTTAGAAGCATTCCTTTAATCTACAGTACCCTTCTTTTCATTATAAATCATAATAGTCTCTTTACCCGACTGAGTCGCTCAGTTCACTCAGTGCATTTGCACTCTATTGCACCTCTTTATTTCGATGGACACCTGCAGGAGCAGACGGCCAAAGTGGTGGGATGGCGGGGGGCCGGTTCGGGGGTGGAACCGTCCTCAACTAAGGAACACTGGGCTCTTTTTCTCTATGACACCCATCTGTTGAGTGCTCATTGTGTGTAAAGTGTTACAGCTGCAATGGAGCAATGCTACACTCACCCAAAAACCTTTTTAGCATATTCAAACCTCCTCGGATCCATTATCCCACCGCTGTTAGCAGACGCTAATTTATTCATTGGCTTTTACCACCCCAAAAAACCCTCCCTGTTTAAAAACTTCAACCTTTACCAACCCAGAAGCTCTGATATAATCCACAGTCACACTAAAATGGGTGTGACCCGGTCAGGACTGAGACACTGGGAGTGTAAAAAGGAATAATTTTTGTGCAGTTTAGTGGTAATTTAGCTATTATTAGTTTAGCAACTGCAGTTAATTCAGTCAGGCTTCAGCAGCTTCATGCAGTTTAGCTTAATGAAACTAATTTAAACAAAAACAGAAAAAAATTGTACTATTTACCTTGTACTGATTTTGGACCAAGTGAATTACTGCATGTTATATAATAACCTTTAATCAGCAGTACTACTTTTTATTTTACTTAGTTTTAGTACTCAGAATTTCTTAAATGTACTTAATATTAGAAGTATAATTAATACTTGATTTTGATGACAGCACAGGTTTAACAATAATACTTTTATTGTTTTATAAAAAAATAAAAAAACTGAAAGTTAATTCCCAGCAGAGGCTGAGTTAATCAGAGGCACGCAAACTTTTGCCCATGCACAATATTACAGTATATTCTAGGCTTAAATAAATCATTTTGTCTAGTGCTCATTTTACAATCTAAAATATATTTTGAAACTATTTCTCTGTAATTTTCTTTAAAAGATCAAACTGATACAAAGTCATAGGCTGCCTTTCTCTATTAGCGGTTGTTAGCAATTTAGCGTTTTATTTACAACTTTAAGATTTAATTCTTAATTTTACCACCTTTGTTGTACATCCACCATGTTCCCAAGGTAATATAAGAGATTAAATAGAGTCATAAATATATAAAAGGTTTGTACTTTATAAGTTTGTTCGCTAATTTAAGTAGTTCGTCATTAGCTTGGTAGCTAACAGCTAAAAGCTACAATACAGCCACATAGCCAATCCATTAGCATCCTGATTAACTATAGCTAAATCTTATAGCCTGTTATTTAGTGAATTATTTCGATTAACCGGTGTTCATATATATTTTTTTATTTAATTGCGGTTGTAGTTTTGATCATTACATTTATTGCTTTTAGTTGTTAATATGAAGGACCCTAGTTCTGCTCCATTTAGCACAGGCTAACATCTATAGATAGCTAGGTTGCATTAGCAGCCTTTTTAACTTTAAGTTTGATTTAATTCTGGTTTCACCATCTTCCTGAAGGAAAATTAGCTTCACCAACTTAATGTCTGTCCTACTAAATGCTCACAAAGTTTTGTACTTTGAGTTCACGTGTCATTTAACAGTAGATAAGCTACACTGTACCTCATCCATGAGCCTCCTGACTGACTAACCATGTAGAATTTCATTTATTCAGTTTACCTGTATGTCATTTACATTTTTGTCATTTAGCAGACGCCCTTATCCAGAGTTACTTACAACTCATACAGTCAGTCAGTCAAAGCAATGGTGGGTTCAGGGCCAAACAGTGGCAGCTTAGCAGAGGTGTGATTTAAACCCTGGACCAATAGTTCTGCACTTTAACCGCTAGGCTACCAAAGTGGCATAATGGTGTAGTAATATGATGTACTCCAGTCAGAGTCACTCCGAGGACATCTCTCAGCCAATCAGATTGTGGGGTCGCAACTAACTGTGGTGTAACTGTTATTAACTGTTTTTTAACTATAAAAATATAGTTTTATTCTTAAAAATTACTTTGGAATTATTTTTAATATGAGAGACTGAAGTTCCTCTGTGTTTGTTTAGCTGTGATTGGTAGTTTAGGTTTAGCAGATTAGTCATTTCTTTAAGCATAATTTAATTTTGGTTCCACCACCTTTAGAAGTTTCTGTATTTCTATAGAAATATGAGCTAAAACATATCAGATTTTCACCCAAATCCTAAAAGTAGATTACTAGGAAAACCCAATTAAACTAATGAGAAAATACTATATATGGCCATTTATTTATTAAGGAAAATGATCCAGTATTACATATCTTGAGTGATGAAAGTTTGTCACCCTTTGCTTATAGTTCCTTTGTTTGTACATTAGCTTGGAGGAATTTGACACCTTTATTCCTCCCGTTCAGAACAGTTTTAACTCTGGGATGTTGGTGGGATCCATAACTGTAATGTGTGCTGTACAAGTTTAGAAGAATCTGCTTTAGCTCTGGTTTGGTGACATTTTCAGTAAAAAGTTTGAAAGATATGTTTTTCCCAGCACAACAGTTTTGAAAACAGCAAACAGCACACGTTGTTAGTTTGCAGTCCTTCACTTTTTATATTTTTACACCATTTGTTCAATATCTAAAATGTGCTTCTCAGTGGTACTGAGCCATTTAGACACCATTCACCTGTGAGGCATCGCATGTTAATCAGATCTCACAACTGGAACTGTAGATTTTATGAGTACATTTAAAATTTGGTAATAGTTATCAGTTTTAAAATTCTCAGAACTTTTGCTTGCAGCTTGGGTGCACTTTTGTTTCTTCAGGCCTCCCGCTGCTTCTCTGATCACATCCTGCTTGAGAATTGTTCGTCCGTTTGCTCTGCTTTTGTGGTGGATTTCATGGCATGTAGGACTTTGTGTTTCTGTCCTTCATGAAGCTGTCAGCTGTATAAATGTGTCCCGACTGGGGTCGAGCCACGGCTGGTGGGAATGGGACGTCAGCACTGCCCCAGCTCACAGCGAGCCCACCCACAGTCCTTTGCTCAGCGGGGCTTTAATTTGACTTAAATTTTTATTATGCAGGCTCCCCCGAGGAGAAAACACTTTTACAAGCCTCCGTAAAGCCCCTTTTAATAATAGGGCCTAGGGGGCGAAGAATGGGGCCGCCGCTGCTGTTTGAGCGCTCATGGCATGCTCTAATAAAGTGCACCATTCATCGCTGCTCCCTTTCACTGAGTCACTATGGGGGGAATTTAGGGTAGGGTGCTTATGTATGGAGTGCCAAGGAAAGCCAGTGCAATAGATTTAACGGATCTCTTGATTCATGCACACATATCTTAAGATGGCTTTTCTCTCACCACTTCCTTTGCCTTTTTTTCCTCTTTTCTCTTCCCTGAGCTTTTTCTGAAGGACCTGCTGGTGCTCGGATTAGGAACGAGTGGCCAGTTTGAAATGGTGCACCAAACTGCAACCGGAGAGAAACAATGAAACGCAGTGAATGTGTCCAAACAGCAAAAGTTAACTTTTGAATAGGTTAAGGAAAAATTGTGAGAGAAGAATTGTGATTGGTACAGAAGAGACTAGGTTAATATAGCTAAAGGATGAAGGAACCCTCATTGCATACAAATGGATTTAGAGTTCGGTAAAGTACCAATTTAGCCCCAAACAAGTACTGTTTAGGTAGAAATACTTTTAGTGAGTCAAGTAACATGCTGACATGCTGACATGGGTGTGTATATACGATTTCTATGGATGATTTGTGATATTTTGAGTCTTCTATAAACTTTAGATCCTTTATCCTTCTAAAGCTCTAGCATAACTCCAGGTCTGATGTTTGTGAGAAACTTTCTTTGACACAAAAACAGATTGTTTTCATAAATGTGGCGTCTAACTGTAGATTTGGACATGGAGATCTACCTTCCCCTACAACCGTACTGCTTTTTATCTCAAACCCTCCTGACTGGATGAAGAAGTGAACAGACTTAGTTATTGTAATAATGCTCCTTTTCAGACCTGTACCAATTTCTATTCACAGATATTAAGGGTACAAGTTAAAACTACATGGTTTAATAATCAAAATGACTAAAAATCATACACTTGGAATTATATCATGATTATATCTAACCCAAACTGTAATATGACTGACTCTCTTTTGAGATGGATGCATTTTAGACCCACAAACCTGCAGCATCAATGATTTTGAGAGCTGTTCTTCTTTTAAACTCCACAACACTATTTAATAAAAATATGTATGCAAACTGTTAGAAATATTACGTTGCTTTTTAATAAAAAAAAAAATACTCTCATACTCACCACAGTAATAAGTGTTGTGAAAACAGCATAAAGTGTGTACAGTTACTCAAAATCATAAAGCCCCGCTGTGCACCCTCGGGCCAGTTGCAGTGCGTCAGGTATCTAAAATAGAGATTCCAGTTTACCCTTCATTAGATGCCTGATTATAATTGTCTAAATAAAAAAAGAGATAGAAACAGATTCACATAAAAGCACTGAGGGTATTGAGTGAGTAAAAAATATTAAGTTGCAGAAATAATAATAATAATAACTTATAGAAATACTTAAATACAGTAACAAAGTACTTCATTACTTTCCACCTCTTCTATTAATTGCAAACACATTTTTTATCTTTACCAAGAGTGCCCTTCATTCTGCCATGTATAGGTGTGTATGTAGCATGAAATTTATCGTTACACACTTATCGTTAATATTCTGGTCAGAGCCCATCACCACAGGGTCCTGGGTTTGAGTCCATCCAGACAGGTCGTGCATCACAAGACATTTTTTAAGAATCACTTTTATTTGGCCCTTTGTTTTTGCTCTGTTTTGTAGGATCGATGGACTCACCCATGAAAAATCGAATGCAAATTCCAACTCATCAGCCCCTACGTTTGATTGGTCTAGACACTGAATTTGAAAGACCGTGACGTCAGGTGACGCGGTGGTTAAAGCAGCCAGATGAGCTTAATGCTGCTCGGCGTTAACAGATTGATTCCCTTAATCTGTTCAGCTACACCAACAGTCAGCATGGGGCAGCAGAATTGTCTTAAGAGGGCCTGGTGTGCTGTGTGTTAACAAATTTCACGGCCATCTGTCATGCACAGTTAAACTTTGCACAGCCCTGGTTATGGGAGGAGGGCCCACGGGGCCCAGAGGCTGACCCAGGAATGGGGATGGGGGCCAAGAGGAGAAGTTGCTCAGGCTGAGCAGAATTAATCGTACAGCAGGCTACGTAGCCTCAAGTTCATTCATGGCACCCCAAGCGGGCCGGTGACTTTTCTTCCTGGCTAATTATGTGGAAACGAGGAAGACAATAAAGCATCTGGTGGTCTTTCTCCCCCACTTTCAATTTTTCTCAATATTGTGACAGGCTAATGCATTGTGTCCGAGTCAGCCGGCCCAGCAGGAGGCTCTGTGAAAGGCCGGGTCAGGAGAGAGCAAATAGATGAATTTATAACTCCTCCCTTTTGCATTAAAAGAGCAGAGATTGTTTCACTGGGACTCACTCCGCCCCCTCCCATCATCCCTCCGCAGAGACCGGCACCCTCGCTCAAAACATGTTTTGTCCGTGCCACCCAAACTGAGTCTGGCCTCCACTATTTGGAGGGGCCTGGGTCAGTGCTGTTGGCCCACCTCCCCTATTCCCCCGAAAATCAGGAGACAGAGCCAAAAGAAAACAGACGAGGGGCAATGCAGTCTAATGCAATCCAGAGAGACAGAGAGGGAGACAGACAGAGAGAGAGAGAGAGAGAGAGAGAGAGAGAGAGAGAGAGAGAGAGAGAGAGAGAGACAGACAGAGAG
>JAVSBU010000054.1:4469378-4483551 GCA_033118015.1 Loricariichthys derbyi | reverse complement strand
AAAAAAAAAAAAAAAAAAAAAAAAAAAAAAAAAAAAAAAAAAAAAAAAAAAAAAAAAAAAAAAAAAAAAAACACATTAATGAGGAAAAAATTTAAACACTAAACCCAGAAAAACAAACATCAATCATGTGTTGATTAAAGACGATTCACTTACAGTCAGCTCCAGAATTAGTGGTGTCCTTTAAAAAAAACATTCAAAGTAAAAAGTAATTTAACTGCTTGAGGCATTGGTGGAACTCGAAGCGGAGTCACGCCCGGGGTGGGCTACCAGTTTTTGGACCGATGTTCCGTATTCCTGTCCTGTCCTGGCAGGGATTCATGTTCAACCCACCAATCTAAACGCTGTTGCAGGCCGAGTGTACCCCTTCAAGGCAGTTCAAGCTGTTGCTCTGGCCTCCAAATCCCCCAAATCTTAAGCCAATTAAGAATCAATGGCATTTGACGAGGTTCAATGGCACCATCTCATGATTTACAGGATCTGCCACCAGGAAAGCTTTCCAGAGTGATCTGCGCTATTTGACTACATGCCTGCGCACAAGATACCGATTAAGCCAAATATTTTTTTTTTTTTTTGCATTTTAAAAGCATCACATTTTTTTTTGTGTGTTAAAGTAACAAATTCACTCTGTTAATTTATCCTAATCCATGTCATCCTCTAGTACGGCGGCATGGTGATTCTTAAACCAAAACTACATAAAACACACAGATAGAGTGGGTCTCCCCTAACAAGGAAGAACATTTTTGAGGAGATTTATTATAGGGTGGTTTTTGCCATGTCTTAATTCTGGTGCTGGCTGTAATCAAAGTAAACTCTGACCTCACTGCACGTCATTCGCATTCATTTTCTGCTTCTCTCTCACTCACACACACACACACACACACACACACACACACACACACATTGCTCAGTCCCAGTCGTGGACAGCAGGAGATCTGTTGGTGATCTTGAGCCCTCGCTGCCTCACCCCGTCCTTGATGATGGGCAGCCAGACCAAGGCGATGATGATAAACATGAAGCCAAACGACAGGCACCCGGGTCCCATGGCGTGAGGAACGTCGGTCACCTGGTACAGATTGAGGAGGTAGAGCATAGCACCTGCGGACAGGACCAGTCCACCGATCACCATGATGATGATGGGTTTGTGGTAGTAGGTCCAGGCTGGAGGGTCCACAGGCAGAGGGTTCGGGGTGAGAAACAAAGGGTTCTGAACCACGGTGACGGACATCACAATGACACTGCGGAGAGACGTAATCAATCAGTGACAACCTGAGAATGAGAAGGTCCATAAGACCCCAAGTTACCCAAAGCTTACCTTTTTAAAGCAGCCGGCGTGCCTCCCTACGATCACCTCAAACCTGCAACTGTTCACATCTATCCACAGACTCCCAGTAATTACAGCGAGGGAGGGGCACGTCTGAGCAAATAATGCTCTGCACAGCAACGATATAAAAAAATAATAATAATAAAAAAATAAATAAATAAAGAGGGGAAAAGGGAAAAAAACCCACAAACATGGAAAACATTTTTAACAACAGAGCCAAAGGATTTCTGTCATTGTTATTCATATTTTGTATCATTTATAAGACATGCTGTTGTTTTGTGAAGATTAATTTCATCATGCTGTCGTCTCTTTAACAGCAGGCCGTTGACACGCAGTCAAACAGCAGCTGATCCAACAACGCCAATGCCACCAAAAAAACCCCCACAAAAGGTTCACATACAAAATAATAAAGGTGTACGAGTGGAAGCAGAGACACAGAAACAGCACTGCAGAAAACACAATTATTTTACTACAGTTTCTCCAGAAATAAACAAACAATCGGCTCAGGTTATGGAAAACCAACAAAAACAAAAATCAACGTGGCTTTTTGCTTTTCTATGGACCTTCTCAGATTTCCTTCTCATTTTCAGGCATCAAGATCAAGGTAAGGAATAAAAAGCAAGAAAGGAATCAAAAGTAAAAAGAACTAACACTCAAGCCAGAAGAAAAGACCAAACATAACAGATGAAACCAGGGAAGAGGGAAAAGGAAAAAAAAAAAAGAGAGAAAAAAAAAAGGCCATTCTCTTTTTTAATGTTAAAAAAAAAAAGACCCTGAAAATCAAAATAAAGAAAAAATAAAGACCAAACACACATAAATTTGAAAGAAAAAAATAAACCAAAAAAACCCCCAAAAACTTGTAAACTTGTTTAAAATAATTAAAAACGTACAAGTCAAATCTGCCAGGCTATATAAAGAAAAAACAAAAAATAACAAAAAAAAAAAAAACCATTTCAGGAAGATAATTTTTACTCCTTATTTCTCTTTTCCTTTGTTACTATAAAGCCCTACTCCACAAATGTAAAGAAACAAAGAAGCAACAGTTGAGTAAATATGTTTATTTATTTTACTGCAATTCAGACAGAAATAAACAAACTCATCTTTACACAAGTCCATCTGGTTATGAAAAAACAACAACAAAAAACAAAGAAACCACCACAAAAACAATATTTCATGCAGGTGAGACTTTCTCTTTCTTTCTTGGGACCTTTTTAATTTTTTTGCTCAGGTTCTTCTCGGCTCGTCTCATTTTCAGTCCCGTGGCTGCAGTCGGCTTGGACTTTTTCTTCAGTCCCTTTTTGGACGAAGCCTAAAGATTAAAAAAATAAAACGATTATCATTGTTTAACACACACCAATTAAAATGTCCTCATCAGGGATCAGATTAAGGTCCATGTGAAGGTCCGGACCCTTTGAGCCCCCATCATGACCCAGAGCTCACACACTGCAGAGTTTGTGTTAGTGACGTCATGTGATTTTGTACCAACCTCCAATCTGGGTTTCTTGCTGGGTGACTTGATTGGTACCAGCTGAGGAATCTCCTCCTCCAGCTCCTCCTCTTCTGCTTCCTCCTCCTCATGTTGCTCCTGTGCCTCCTCTTTTTCCTCAACCGTAGCTTCTTCAGCACTCCTCTTCCTCTTCTTCTCCTCCTTTTTTTTCTTTAGAATTGATTGATTCCTGTATTTTTTCTTCTGCTGTAAGTGAAGTTACAAATGTTAAATGTTTACATCCTCGTTTGTACAAAAGGGTTAAACAGGACAAGAATTCAGAAAAATAAATAAATACACAGACTACATATAAAAAAAGAATGAAAGAGCATCACAGAAAGCAAGAAAATAAAAACCATAACAGAAAATTAGCTAGAAACAGTACAGAAATAAGGAAGTAATCCAAGAAAAGAACAAGACAAAAACAGAAACCCCATAAAAATAACCAAGTAAAAATAAGGAAGGGAAACAAATACAAGAAACATAAAAAATAGACACCAAGAAAAGAGAAAAAAAAGACCAAACCACAAACAGAAAAAGTACTAAATAAGCGAAAGAATAATGAAAAAACCTAAAGAAAAAACTAAAACAAACAGGAAAGATAAAAGATAAATGGTGGGGAGGAAAAAAAATCAATTCAAAAATAAAAATAAGAAAGCAAACAGAAAAAAAGCCAAAAAGGAAAGTTAACAAACCCAAAGGCTCAAAGCCCAACACAAAAGTGAAACAAAAAAGGAAACAAAGAACAGAGAAACAAACAAGAAATTAAACAAACATTACAAAAAAATAAAAAAAAGCACTAGAAATAAGAATTATGGTAAACATCAAAGAAAAGAATGGAATTAAACAAACAAAAAAAAATTATGAAATAAAAAAAAAAAGCAAGAAACCATGAAGAGAAAAATCAAAATAAATGACAAATGGAAAAAACCCCACAAAAACACATACTTGTATTAAAGTGAATCAAGAACAAAAAGAAGTGAGAGAATAAAGCAGTGTAGTCGGACCGTTGTTGTTTTTGCTTTCTTTAGCTCCTCCTCCAGCACGTTGAGGTGACTGAGGTCAAACGTGTAGATGGGCAGGGCCACAGAGGTGTGGCTTTTTAAATGGATTGTCTTGATGCTTTTTCCTTTCTGATTAAATAAATTTAAAAGTAACAAAAGAGTTAAACCTTTGTAATCACGGCAAATAATTTGGCTGTATTTTGACGTTTGTTGTTTCTCACCAGGTGCAGCTTCGATGAGACGGTGCTGACGGCCGTTACGATGTTCTCTACAATCTCCTCTGTGCTCATGCTCGAGTGCGCCGCGCGTAACATGCTAACGGGACCGAGAGTGACGCATTAAAAACCAGTGGTAAATAACAGACACGGCAGCTTTTATCGGTGCCGGTGTATCGGCGGCTGTAGGGATGAGCTCGAACCCACGCCGAGACTCATCTGGATACGCCCCGAATTAATCTGGCACCGTGTTTAACCCCGCCCAGCATAGCAGCGGCTGGACCGGGTTTGCTGTGGGGCGCTCTGTTAACCTTAAAACAGGAAGTCCAGAACTTACCAGCACGAGCCTTTTTTCCGGACGGTGAGGGTCGTGCCCTGCACCAGGCGATCCAAGTCTTGGGCCAGGTGTTTGCTCTCCATATCCACCGACAGAGGAACTCTGACAAAAACAGAACCGAAAGGATTCTTACCGCTATCTACAGCCTCCACTTTATTTTTCATTCAAATATAAACAGGTTAGTACACTTGAGGAACAGGGTACAGAGACGAAGCTCCGCCCACTTACACAGATAAAAGGGTCAACCAGAAAGAAAACAGGATAAAGAAGAGACAGAATGAATCCAAGAAATAAAGACACACTCAAAATGAAAGCGTAAGACAACTATAACTAAACTACATACCAATATTACAAAGGAATAAAAAAAGAAACAAGATTAAATAACAACAGATCCCAATAAAATAAGGAAAGGAAAAAAGGAACAAAAGACGAAATAAAGCAAGCAAGAAGGAAAGAGAAATCATGGCAGAAAAATGACAGATGCATAAAAAAAAAATCAACGCAACAAAGAAAAAAAAAAAAGAGAACAAGAAGGAAAGAGTTAAGACAAATACCAGGCAAAAAAAAAAAAAAACAAGAAAATATATAAGACAAAGAGAAACAGCGCAAAAAAGAAACCAAGGAAAAAAAGAATCCATTCATAGAAACAAATGAAGCAGGAAGAAAAGAAAAAAGTGACAGGTACATAAAGAAGAAACAAAGCAACAAAAAAGAAAAAAAGTAAGAAGATACCATGAAAAAATACTAAGAAAATGAGAGCCATAAATACACAAGACAAAAACCAAGAGAAACTAAGCAATACAATAAGAAATAAGGGGGAAAAAAATAAAGGAGGAAAGAAATAGGTAGTGAGAGCATTTTCAGATTTTTCAGTTCCACTGGAATGTTCACGTTTATAGTTTCAACTTTCTCTTTTTAAATTAAGATGTTAAAAAAATTAACAGTAAACAAGTTGAGGTTAAATTTGCATCTTAAATGTCACCCCCAAAACCTCATCTTTTAAAAAAAAATAAATAGACGGCGTACTTTTTCCTCTCATAAAAATGCTTCCCGATGTGGGACGGCAGGCGGTGACGAATGCGGGCGTCGGTCAGGAAGATGTCGAAGTTCCCGAGCAGTCGCCGCTTGGCTTCAAACGGTTTGTACTCCGTCCTGAGGACTTTAAACGGAATCACCTGACAAACAAGAACAGAACAATCAGAGTCCATAAAAAGCAGGAGCTAAATTTATGTGGTACTGTTTCAGAGGTTGTAGGGACGAGTTCTAACGGACACAGAAACCCGTCCGGATATACTCTGAATCACTCTGGCACTTCTTTGACCCAGTTCACCATCAGCGTGGGTGCACAGGGTTTGCTGCAGTGCCAGCTGATCATTTGAGACTGAGAGCGTGGTTATGGTACCTCAGGCATGTTCCTCACTCCTCTCTCCTTCAGTAAGGCTTTATAGAAGTGCTCCGTCTGCTCTGCCGTCATGTTCGGCTCATCACGGGTGAAGAGACAAACCTCGGCCGAATCGTCCCGCAGCGCATGAGGCAAAGGACTGCAGGGGAGGAAAAAGAAACGTCCTGTCAAACAAAGAAGATAGACACAAAAAAGCACATGGAACACAGAGATATAAGACGATGATAGAAAAAAAAAAAGCTAAAAAGAAAGAGGATCAACTGTGAAAAAATTTGTCACAAAGTGGGGAAAAAAAGTCCAAAAATAAAATTAAAATAAAAACATAAGATACCATGAAAAGAAAGCAATCAAGAAAGAGTATAACAGACAAGAGGTAACAAATGAAAGAAAAACATAAGAAGCCAAGAAAACACAGATACCAAGAAAAAGATGGAAGAATCCAAAAAAGGAAAATGAAAGAAAACAGGAAGGAAATAATAAAACAAGGCAGGCAAGAAAACCAAAAGATGACATGAAAGTGTGTCAGACAGAACCTAAGAGCCAGAACACAAAGAGAAACCATGACAGGGAGACAGAGAGAGAGATAGACAGAGAGTGAGAGAGAGACAGACAGAGAAAGAGAGAGACAGAGAGAAAAAGAGCAAGGGGTAATTAAAGAGAAGATTGGAGTCAGCACTAAAAAGTCATTACCAGAGTTTGTAAGAATGTTTCATAAAGTGAACAACATGAGAATTAATGTTGTTTTCAGCTAAAAGAGGGATTATTTTTGTCAATAAGAAATTCACGTAAAGTGACAAGGAACAAAAATGGATATAAAGAAAAAAAAAAATAGGAGATTAGCACTACCAATGTATGTTCATGTGGGTTAAGAACTAGTATTATTACTAGTACTAGTATTATAGCTATACAATTTATTATTATTATTATTATTATTATTATTATTATTATTATTATTATTATTATTATTATTATTATTTTATTGTATTTATTGCTATTTTAATATTACTATTTTATTATTACTTTTATTATTATTATTATAGCTTTATTTCAATTATATGTTTTATTATTATCTTTACTATAAATTTTTTATTACAACTATTAATTTAGTTACATTTTATTAATTTTATTATTGTTCCAGATATTATTTTAATTATTACAATTTTTTGCTCTTACTGTTATTGTTCTTATTATTACAGCTATTTTAGTTATTACAAATGTTTTTATTAATTTTAAAACTACTACTGTTATTATTATTGTTATTTATTAAAATATTGTTTGAAAAGGGATTAAAAAACAAATTACTTTTTATGGATTTTCTAATAAAAAGATAAAAGTGAAATAAAATTAACTAAATGTAACAAATTTTTTATCTTTTTGGCTCTTTCTAAAAACTAACTTTAATTTGAGTGCAAAAATATTATACAAATGTATTATTATATATTATAAAAATATTTTTAAAATATAAATAAATAATTTAAAATAAATAAAATAAACAACATATAAACTGATGTATTATGTTTAGTTTTCCAGAAAAAAATGACCTATAATGTATTAAAAATAAATATATTTTAATAAAATAATATGATGTTAAAATCTGAATAAATGAAAGTACAACAAGCAGGAGACTATAATAATAAAACCTTTTATATGAAATTAAAAAAAAATATGTAGGTCTGTTATGGGTCAGTGTTAAAGCAATGATCTACTAATCTGACTTTATACTAATCGAGATTAAATGTGTGTGTGTGTGTGTGTGTGTGTGCGTGTGTGTGTGTGTGCGTGTGTGCGTGCGCGCGCGCGCGCGCGCGTGTGTGTGTGTGTGTGTGTGTGTGTGTGTGCGTGTAGGCCAGTGAGAGGATTTCCTCGTACACACACTGTACCATATCAGAGTCATGGCTGATCTTGAAGAGCCCTCCATTTCCCCTCTTTTCCCCCTTAATTAAATGTGCACTTCATTAATGTAAATTGGGGAGCTTTAATGCCCTTGTTGAAATTCTGAAGAAAGTGCTGTGGCCTCGAGAAACGCTGCAGCATCGTTGCAAATTAGATTAGGGAGCCAGAAAGGCAGTAAAATTAGAATGATAATGGTTGATATGGCTGCCTGACAGGCATGACTATTCAGGGATCAATGGGACGCAGGACGCATGGTGAAGCCACTCTCTCAGAGACTGGGAGCCACGTCAGCCTACAGATGTGCCTTTTGGAAGCACTTTAAATTAGTTTAATTTGGTAAATGGTAGGGATTTAGAAGCTCTTGGGCCTGTAACAAGACAAGAATACATTGAAATGTTTTTTCCTGTTCTTTTTTATTAACATAAAATGAGATTGAGGCGATTTACATTCCCAACAAGTTCACCGTTCTTTTTTTCTTCATGTTTCACATCCTGGTTGTTTTTTCATTTCTTAATATTCATGATTTGTCCATTTCTTATGCATCGTCTTCACAATCAGTCCTGTTCCCAAGCTGCTTTTCATTCAGCTTAATCCTTTTAAAGCAGGCTGATTTTATTCAGACTAATCTAATCAAACACCAATTACAAGGTAATTCGGATTAAAAAGCGAGACCTGGGGCACTTCATTGCAACTTCTTTGTTCAGCTCAGAAAGCACGAACGCATGAACACAAAATCGAAACGCAAAATGAGACAAATTCACGGAAGAAAAGGCTGGAAAGAGGCTTTTTTAGGAGCTGGTGTGTTTGATGGGGATCCTGTTCTTCCCATAATCTGACGTGTCTGAGTTAATCAGTCAGTAAACATGAGGCTTTGGATCAGAAGGAGGGCAGGAGGGAAGCTGGAGGGGGCAGGAAGTGACTTTTAACTGCTTTGCTGGTTCAGCCACTTAGGAAAAGAGGAAAAGCAAAGAGAGGGATTAGTGAGGAGGAGGAGGAGGAGGAGGAGGAGAAATGACACATCTCAGACTAACCGCCGAAAAGAACTGAAAATAAAATTCACATCGCCGATATTACAGCGATGAAGGTCTGACGATTTACAGAAACATCTGCCTGAAAAAGGCAAAATCTGGGATTATCAACATGGAGGGGAAAACTTTGTATGAGACACAAACTATGTATGTGAAAATGTGCATAAAAGTTTCAAAAATTAGAAACTCGTGACTGTGGTAGCCTAACGGTTACGGTGCTGGACTATGGGTTCAGATCCCACCTCTGCCAAGCTGTTGGGTTCTTGAGCAAAACCCTTAAACCATAATTACTTAGATTGTAAAATTGTATTGTAAATGTCTCTAGATAAGGGCGTCTGATAAATGGCATTAATGTTTAAATTATTTTGTTTTATGCAACAATGAAAAAAGAGGGATTATTACATTGGTATGTTCCCCTCATACAGGCACAATTCACAATATTTAGACTTTATGACGAATCAGATAGTAAACATAAACACACATGCAGCAGAAACCGTATTCTGAATTTAGAATTCCTTTTTAATCCCCTTTTCCCCCCTCTCTTAAACTCCACAATTTTCACTAAAAACTTACGATGGTTCCTGATCAGGGTCTGGTACCTATCTTGGAACTCACTGGGGACTTGATGGTCTGCCAATCCACGGCAGAGACTTGTAACCTACAAAGTCAGGACTTTTATTTTGGTTAGCATCTTTAGAAGAAGAGTAAGCTGTGAGCATGTGATGCTTTTCATTAAAAATGATCGTTCCAGTTTTCAGTATCTTTTAATTTAGAGTGTCAA
Source organism: Loricariichthys derbyi (assembly GCA_033118015.1). Classification (NCBI taxonomy): domain Eukaryota; kingdom Metazoa; phylum Chordata; class Actinopteri; order Siluriformes; family Loricariidae; genus Loricariichthys; species Loricariichthys derbyi. The sequence goes on along the minus strand of JAVSBU010000054.1, from coordinate 4,474,084 downwards.
GAGGCACCAAATTAAAGGTTGTAAAAATATATCTCATGTTAAAACGACTCCTGTTGCACCTTTAAGTTTAAATGAGCCTATTTATGCTCGTACTGTTCCTGCTACACGTGTGAAGGTGCCAATGTTCTGGCCGGAAGACGAGCGGAAAGCTAACGAGTCTCCTGCAGCGGCTGGATGCTCTATAATTAATCAGCTTTTCTCCTGTGATTACGGTGTCCATCTACAAGAGACGCCGCTGTTTGCACTAACGGGGAGAAAGAACTTCGATTGGACGTGGAGGTGAAGCGCTTCATTGATTTGTCAAGTGTTGAGAGCATTGCATTCGTCCAGGTAAAAAAAAAAGAAAAAAGAAAGAAAGAAAAAAGGCTCTTTAATATAAAGTCTCGCAGTCGAAGGATACGAGAGGAGCTATAACGCTGGAGTCCTCTTCCTCCTCCCCTCCTCCCCCACGTCCCTCCGGACATGATTTGGCGAGGATGCATGTCCTCCACGGAGGAGGATCAATGGCAAAAAGTGGAATTAGTCATTCTGAATCATGCGGGCGCGCTGGAAGGGATGGCCTCCGAAAATCATTAGGCAATCATGTATTCTTATTGATTTATTCAAAATACCTGGAGGAAAAGCAGATTAAAGCGAGGCTAAAAGGAAACTAATGCTGATTAAATGGCTCGGAGATGGGAGGTCCTCGGGGTGTGTTTTTGCCCTAATCACTAGGAAACAATACGGGTGCAATCACAGGCCCGAGCAGGTCTATTAAGGGCCCTTTGCTTGACATATTTATGTATTTCAAATACTGCACAGCGTGTTTAAACCGATTCACTCACTGCATCGAGCAGCAAACTATCGGACCCAACTACAGACCGAGCAAGCGATTCGCCGTCCCCCCGGGGGGTCCTCCTCTAAATTACGATTTTAACACTCTGTGTACTCCTCTCTCCTCTCCTTTCTTCCCTTCTGATGTCCCAATATTCAATCAGTGCTAAAACACGGTGTTAATGAACACATACGACCAGACTCTTAAAAATTGATTTTTCTAAAAGGGTTCTTAATGGCACCCTGGTTACATCTGAAATGTTAAAGCTCTGGATCATTCTGTACATTCCTAACGCCGCCTTTACGTTATCGCTCAATGATTCTTGGCAGAAAACAGCATCACGTAAAGCCATCAAGATACTGACGTTAAAAAAACCCACACCGCACATAAGGGCTGTGAGATTAAATATAGATGTTTTTTTTTTTTTTTCTGAACAGGGTTTCCATGGATTTGGTGTGCCATGAAAAGTGCCCCATCACCCAGTAGGGTCATGCCAGTCCTGAAAATGTAACAGTGTACATACACTGGAATTCACTATTTGATCCAAAACTGATACTGATGAGTAAAAAGCAAAACCTGGTTGTCCAGCAGCTAGAATCATTCATAACAGAGGAAACCCAACATGCAAAATGCACAGCTAGGCTATGAAACTGAAGCTGACCATTACACCACCCTGCCAACCCTTTATACATCCTAATATATTTCAAATATTATAGACAAATGGAGAAAGAAGGACTACATATTTGCAACTTAAATGTCCTTGTCAATGCTTCACAGTTTCGGCATGCTTCTCAGTTCCTTAATCTCCATAATTAACAATTAGGATATGTTTCTATGAATGTTGAATTTATTGTATATTGAGGATTTTATTATATACTATATTTATCAGAGTGCAGCCTATATTAACAGTCATTTAAACACTGCTATTCCTCACTACATTTCCCAGCATGCATCACTCCCACTATGTCACTCATTATGGCACTGCTGTAGAGACTAGTGCTTAGCATGCATTGAACACTTATTGAAGGCGTTTTAAACACGACCGAGAGCTCTGCTACAGCCGGGCAAAATAATTAACATAAAGCTTATTATATAATAAAGTATTTAATATCTCATGTAATTTATTTAATAATGTATTGAAGGCCAAAAATAAAATTGCATGACCATGATTTTTCCTCACTACATTTCCCATCCACTCGACTCCCTACAGTGTGGACCCGTCCCAAATCGAGTGTAAAGTGAAACATACCCTTAAATGTGATTAAAGCACTTGTATTAAACTATAATCATGCAAAAACATAAAAATAAAGCTTATTTTATATTAAAATGGTGGATATATCATGATTATTTATTAAATAATGTATTGAAGCTGAAAAACAAAACAATTATTGTGTGATCATGGCTTTTCCTCACTACATTTCCCATTCATGTGACTCCCGACAATGTGGGTGTGTCCCAAATCGAGTGTTCAGTGAAACTTACCCTTAAATGTGATTGACATGATCAAAACAAACAATTATTGCGTGACTGCGGCTTTTCCTCACATTTCCATCCATATGACTCCCTAAATGTGGCAGCATCTGAGAATGACTATCGAGAGTAACAAAGCTAATTAGAGAAAGAGTCAGAAATATTAACATAGAGTTTATTTAATAAATATCTCATGAAGTTTATTAAATATTTGCTGAGTGATAATCAAAATGATTTTTATTATTATATGTGTATGTGTTATTATTAAATGTGTATTTACTGGATTTCCGTCATAGGTCAGACCATCGTAAAATAAAGACCTGTTTGTGTTGCACTGTCATGTAAAAGGCAGTTTCTCATTCCTTAAATATGTTTGTGTGTGAGAGACGGAGACAAAGCAGTAAGGAGAGCTCTGCAGTGAGAAAAGTTTTAACCCATCATAAATAGTTAAGACAATTAGAAAATCAATATGTGGTGATCAATATTGATATTAAATAAATCATCTGGAAAGATGGCAATACTTTTGCACATGCCAAATTTTGATCTGGCTCCCAAACTTATTTGGCACAGCAAAATGTGTTTTATTAGTTACAGGGGATAAAAGGACGTTTTTTTGTCCAGCGTCCATTCAGCTGTGTATGGAGACGTTTTAATAGCACACGGGGTCGTACCGTAGTCGGTGTGTTTAGCCGAGGAGTTGTGGGATCTGGATGGTTTGGTTAAACAGTGCTGAAGACAGAACTCATTCCTGAGAGGCGACAGTGTGTACTCACAGCTGTTTAAATACGGCACCGCTTCACCTCTAGTGCACTACTATTACAGAACGGCTTTACTCAAGTCTCATACTGGTTAACTGTTTAACTGCCATTCACACCTGTTATATATTCACTTCATCAGACTCACTTTATTAGGTACACTATGTTAGTTAATTTGTAGCTTGGCTTCAAGGTGATGGAAATGTTCCTCTAAAATTTTAGTCCATATTGACATGACAGATTTGTCTTCTGCACATCCATGATGTGAATCTTCTGTTTCACCACATCCCAAAGCTGCTGTATTGATTTAGATCTGGTGACTATGGAGGCCGTTTAAATTTTTGGACATGTTGCATTATCCTGTTATAAGTAGCTATCAGATGTTCCTCTGTGGGCATAAAGGGGTGCACATGGTCAGCAACAATATTCAGATAGGCTGTGGGGTTTAAACGATTCCCAGTGGGTATTAAGGGTCCACAGTGTGTTATTGATACAAAGCAAGATGGATCTGTGCTTTCATGTTGTTTATGTCAAATTCTGGACCTGACCATCCAAATGTCACAGCCAAAACAAAAGTTTTTTCAAGTCTTCTATTGTCCAATTTTAGTGAGCCTGAGCCAAGTGTAATCACAGCTACCTGTTTTTAGTTGATCATAATGTGATGTGATCCTCTGCTGCTGTAGCCCATCTGCTTTAGGGTTTGATGTTGATGTTGTGGTTCCGAGATACTCTTCTGCTTGGTTTGAACTCCAGCAGCTCGTCTTGATCACGTCTATATGCCTAAATGTGTTGAGCTGGTGCTGGTGATTAGATATTTGCATTAAAGAGCAGTTGAACAGGTGTACCTAATAAAGTGACCGAGTGTACCTACTGAATATACACTGGAAATTCAAAACAAAGCCCCCACAGCCATAGAAAGACAAACGTGCTTGTAGTCGTGTGTAGGTGTTAAAACAGGATTTTTGACGTAGCCTGGTTACACTGATGATCGACTCCAGGAGCAGACCGGCCACGTCGAGCCGTTGCCCCACGGATCGATTCGTCTACAACACAAACACACAAAATAAAAGCTCGCTCAACTGAGGGCTGGAGAATCTCCTCCACCTTCACAGCCTGTGGAATTGAGCGCTCGGAGCTTCACTAGGTGGATAATCGATGAGGCGAGGGGTTCAGATCTACTGATTTACTGCATCCGAAGGTTCCTTAAACCTTCACTGAGATGAGAAGAAGGATCTCAGGTACATAACGGTGCATGAGCTTAATGAACGAGAGCATTATAGTACAGCTACTGTATACTGGCCAGCTGTAGCCAGACACTTCCTATATCCCTCCAGAGGAGCTTCAGATAGATTTAAGCAATAATACAATCAAGGTTTGATATTGGTGGTCATACATCAGCACACCAGCACCAATATCCCACATTATAGCACAAACCTCAAGGGAATTACTGAGATTATACAACAGTTCCATTATTACAGTTTATTGTTGGATTTTAAGATAAATAGGGAAAACGTAAGACACTATGGTACCAACAGAAGAAAATGTTCATGAGATCCTGGTGTTCTAACCAAAGTCTAGGATCCTGTTATGATTAGTGTTAGTGGATCTAGTGATTCTAAATGAGTTCTAGCTGAAGCTCTTAATGTTAAAGGGAGAGTTATAGAGCA
>JAVSBU010000054.1:4446049-4456810 GCA_033118015.1 Loricariichthys derbyi | reverse complement strand
TTCAGAACAACTCTGTGACCATTCTTGACTGGCCCAGCCAGAGCCCTGACCTAAACCCAATTGAGCATCTCTGGAAAAACCTGAAAATGGCTGTCCACCAAGGATCACCATCCAACCTGATGGAACTGGAGAGGATCTGCAAGGAAAAATGGCAGTGGATCCCCAAATCCAGGTATGAAAAATTTGTTGCATCATTCCCAAGAAAACTCATGGCTGTACTAACTCAAAGGGAGCGTCTACTCAATACTGAGCAAAGGGTCTGAATACTTATGACCATGTGATATTACAGTTTTTCCTTTTTAATAAATTTGCAAAAAATTCTACTTCTGTTTTTTTTTTTTCTGGCAAGATGGCATGTTGAGTGTACATTAATGAGAAATAAAATTAACTTTTTTGATTTTAGCCAATGGCTGCTATGAAACAAAGAGTGAAAAATCTTAAGGGGTCTGAATATTTTCTGTACCCACTGTAGACCTGAATTCACACATCAGAGACTCTAATCAGATTTATGCTAGAGATTAGAGACTAAACTCGATACTCAGGACTTGACTCGTAAGCTCAAGGCTCAGCTCAGACTCTCATACCAGAGACTCAAGACTTTACTTGGACTTGTTAAAGGCTCAAGACTTGAAACTTGACTCACACACCAGACACTCAAGATTAGACTTTGAATTTGCACATCAGACTCAGACTCCTTCACTAGAGATTGGACTCAGGCTTGAATTTGCACACTGGAGACTTGACTTGGACTTCCGTGATAGAGACTTGACTCAAACTTGCACACAAGAGTCTCAATAACCGAAACTCAGACTCGCATGCTAAGAAGCTCAAGACTGCTAAAGACTCCAAACTTGACTTACACAACAGAGACTAGACTTGAGATTAGACTCAAAATCATGAACCAGACTCTGTTTTGACTTGAATCCTAGAAACTGGAGCCACAAACTGAACTCAATATTCCAGACTTACACAGTAAAGACTCAGGCTCAGGCTCAGACTCAGACTCAGACTCTCTCACCAGAGATTGGACTCAGAATGCAGCGCAAACAATCAGCGACTCAAAGGTCACACCAGAAACTTAAAATTCAACTTGAATTTGCACACCAGAACCTCTAATAGGAGTTAGAAGCTCATGTCTACTTGCTAAAGACTCGAAACCTGTCTCACTTACCTGAGACTCTACTTGGACTAAAACTGCAACTTAAACTTGATAGTCAAGAATTGTACGTTAAAGACTCAGTACTTTAATTTGCATGCAAGAGACTCAAACATTGACTCACATAGAGACTTGAGATTAGACTCAATATAGACATAAAACTTGAGATTCAAGAGTCCATTCAAACTTTCTCACCCGAGATTAGACTCAGAATGCAGAGCAGACACTCAGTATTTGGATTTGCATGCAAGAGCCTTAAATGTTGACCCACACACCAGAAACACAACAGAATCTCTAATAAGAGTTAAAAGTTAGAAAGCTCACGTCTACTTCTTAAAGAATAAGGACTTTAAACTTGACTCAGACTCCAGGGTTCAACATTTGACTCAGATCTGTATGAGTCTCTACTCAGAATTGCACATCAGGACATTTGTAACTTGCCATGAATTCACATGACGAGATTACGAAGGAAATCTGCAGGATTGTGATTTATTTTTGAGAAAACATAGGATTCTGGATTATAGTTTAAATTGTGAATAACCAAGCCTAACTTTGTGTCCTCTATTGGTATGTGTAATGGTCTGTCCCTGCTCTCTCTCTCTCTCTCTGCAGTACCGTCACTATCTGCGAATGATCGGAGTCGACAAACCCAGTGCGCTGCTTCAATTTCATTAAAAGACATGATACATTCCGAGTGCACTTTATCACCTTTTTATTGTCTCTTTATTTCATTACGCCGCCTCTCTGTGTGCCACTCGTAACGTCGGGCGCTGAGTGAGGCCGATGCACGGTGCCACGCTGGCCCGGCCTAAATGAATGCGTAATAAGGCTTTGATTTCGGCGGCAGGCCGAAGTGCCACCGCGGAGAAATCTATTACTCCACTGCCATTTTCCTAAGTGTTTGCACCCCGCCGTGACCCTGCCACTTTATCTGTTGGTTTTTATTTTCAGAGTGCATGCTGTCCATATGTTACTCTAATAGTCGCTATAATTCTTACCCGATAGGATTCATGCTTTAATGGTGCAGAATAAAAAAAAAGAGGAGACAAGAATGCCATTTAATAAAAAACCCACCGTTAGCAATAAACTAATGGGATGGATTTGCATAGAGATGAATTAGAAGCGGCCGGCTTGACGTGACTTTTAAAATATGATTGAGGAGGTTATTATTGCTGCACCGTGATACGTGTTAACAGGTTATTTTAGCCAGCCTATTGCTAATAAAATTCAAACAAAAGACTCCACAGCATTTTTTTCCCACCTCGTGGCCGGAGTCATCCAATGGAGGTTCTCGTTTTGTCATTATTCCCGCCACCTTATCCCCCAGTGCCAGCTCCGTGTGAGGGTAAATGACAAGCGCGTTACAAAAATAACTAGTGCATGCGCATCCCAAATACCACAGAGTCACGGGTTCAGGTTACAGATCGACTGAACGGTCTTAATTACAGCACGTGGCCCAAAATATGTAGACGCCCCATCTGACTAGTGGATTGGACCATATTTTCAAACATGATCTAATGCTAATGATCTCGTAGCTTAATGCAGTCTTGGATTTAAAGTCAAATGGAGGATCCAGGGGGTCATGAATTAAAAAAATTTAACTACTTTCTTGTGCGCTGCATGATTTGCAGGTCCTGTCATGCTTTTTGCATTTTGCATATTTTTTTAATTGATTCATGAAGTACAAACGACTGGAACTGTTGCAAGGCCCTAGATTCTTTTTCCGCTCTTTAGCAGAGATTATTTTGGGAGTGACAGACAGACCACAAAATAATACCTAAATAATTCATGCCGGTGCAGTTTGGACTTTGAATTTTTCAGGATGCATGTATATAAAACACACAAATCTAATCACAAATACAACAATAATAATCCTAATGTGCAGCAAGATTCTTTACCAGATTATATTTGTGTACCAGTTTGTTTAATATTAAAGGTTAGGGTTAGAGTTCATGGGATAAGAGTTTGTAAGTAAGGGGGTTAGATTAGGATTGGGATTATGAGGGCATAAACATTAGGGGCTATTATATCGACATCGGATTTTGTTCCATGAAGCACATAATTAAATTTAGGGTTCGTTGATTAACAGGTATGGAGAACATGTCAATTTTATGCAATTCATACAATGCAACAAAATCGTTCAGAAAGCTCCTTACCAATCTCCACCACTTGGGGCAGCGGTGAGCAGATATGTGGCTTACATTAATAACATTAATGCACAGCTACACGTTTCTTCTAAGTTAAATGTATAGCAATAGAACTGTGGCTCTAAACACTGGTTTGGTGAGACTGATCTCATGTTTATGGAGGTCTCACAGCTGAAATCTCACAGTGAGTAAGTTTCTTGTATCTTGAGTGGTTTAAATGCCATAAACTGTTATAAAATCCTGGCTCCCAAGCGTATAAAAGTGGTGGCATTAGCATGCAGGTTTTTACTCTGTACTGCTAATCTGCTTTTAAAAAAATATTCACATAAACATTTATGTATTTCACTCAAATAGAAGTATAAATGTACACGCTACTAAATGTACTTAAAGTAGTGCTTAAATGTGCAAAAAATTGTAGTGTTCTTCTAAAAAGCATTTCTAGCTGAGGGTAAATAAAGGTTTGTACGTCACCTACACGAATCAAGTGCAAAATCAGACCGATGGTCATTTTTAGCTAAAACACCACAGCAACAACAGAATAAAAGAACCAACCCAAACTCTGGTTAATCGACTCTCTGAAACACCGTCACTGCATTAAGTCCAAAACTGGAGCTTTAATCATTTTTGAAGATGTTCTTCTTTAAATAATTCAGTGTGACAGGGACATGGATAACCCTCGAGTGTATGATTAATAAAAACAGAGCAAAGCGTGTAGAGTTAATTTTGAGAATAAAGACTTTTCATTTGTAATGTTCTGATTTTTCCATAATTAATGTCACTTACTTCAATGTTCTTCTTCAAATCTGACAGCGGATTCTTAAATGAGAAGAGCTCTTGCTTTTTTGTGACACACAAAATGTGCTTCATTCAGTGAGATATATTTGGGAGCTGATTTGACTCTGTCTCTTTTTTTGGGATTCCATGATTTCGTCTCTCTACCTTTCTTCCTTTGTCCGGCCTGCTCACTTCTGGAGCCTGTAGATTATTATTATTAGTGAAGTACAGATTTTTTTTGGTTATTTTAATCAAGTAAAGTACAGATATATAAACAACACTTAAGTTCACCCCTCAATTTAATGAGCCTGGAGTCAAAGTGATAAAATGACCAAAGATGTTTAGGTTAGAGTTTTTTCTTTTTAAGTGATATTTTTGTTAGGGTTATAAGTTATATTTAGGGGTTACAGTAAGTTTATTCATATTCAGGGCTTTATGTAACAAATCAGTGACAATAAAATGATGAAATATGTAAAACTCATGCCTATACATCCTGTACAAATGTTATAATTGCTCTTTAAATCTAACAGATTATATTTCTCAAACCATATTTTTTTTATTTATCACATATTTCCTTTAGAATAAAACATAGCGAGCAGGACTGTAGGGTTTGGGTTCTTAGCTGTGGATAAAATACCTGATATATCACAGATTCTCTTTCAAAATCAGCACCATTTTAGGACACAATTCCTTTTCATGTGAGATTCTCATTAATTATTTTTGGGGTAACATATAAAGCTCCTCTGATCTTCCTGTTCTGCACTTAAATATTATAACAATCATAATGACCTGCTCACAGCTTTTTAGTTTTTTATGTTTTATATTTGGACACAATATGAACCGCTGATTAGGTGTGAACTGGATCAGTATCGACTCCCCTCTCCTCTACAAACAAATCATACGGAACAAAGTAGTTTGTAAACGTTTATCTGGGCTTATTAACCACAATAGTATCATACATCTGGATCTGTGTGTAAGCTGCTAGCAGAGGAGGCTCTGACAGTGGAAGAAAGCGTCGTTAGAGGAGATTAGGAGAGATTAGAAAGCCTGGAGTGTGTTCATCCCTCCATGCTGCCCCAAACATCCCAGTACAGAGATAAGAGCTGCTGAACACGGCTACGGCTTCTCCCCGGAGACCACACACCCTCACATCAGCCTCCCCTCGGCCCACAGCCCACGCTGATCATTAACCAGCTCCTTCATTTGCTTAACAGATTAGCTCAACTAGCTTTAATTACGTTCATATGGCTCGCTGCATCATTAGAGGGGTTAATAATTAAAATTAATACAGACCGAATAACAAATAACTTTGATTATCCCGTGACAGATCATCATCTATGGATTATTTTAGAGGCTAAGTGAACAGTCTGTTCTCATAGTGGACATGTTGGCTGTTCAGGAGTGAAGACCTGGGCCACTTTCACAAGGAACAAGCATTATAGGCAGATGATTGGGGATTTTGGGGGTTCCCCCACTCAGCAATGGACAGACAAACTACCAACCAACAACAGGGGATTTGCACCCAACTAATCCTATCCCGTTCTGGTCCAAACTGACTGAAGAGCTACTGGGGTCCGAGTTGGTATGGTATGATATGGAGTTTATTGTCATTCAGACTCTACAACAGGTGCATAGCTGAACGAAATGACATTTCTTCAACTCAAGAGAGAGTTGAAGTGGCCACTGCCACACAAGGCATCGCCTTTACAGTAGGAAATAATACAGAATAGTAATACATGGGGTGAGGGGAGGAGAGACTATGCTCATTAATGAGTACAGTTTGGGAACTGAAAAACACCTCTATACAGTTATGCACAAATACACATTACAACATGAAGATCAAGACTCACAACAGAAATAAAGCAACAAAGAAGAACAGGAAATAAAAGCGTCTCTGCATAGTGCACTTCTGGGGGATTGTTTATGTTTCAAGTTGCACAAGTTACAAAATTATTAACACTGTTAGAAGATGAAGGTGTCACAAGATAATACGGAGCTTCCCAGTCACAGACCGGACAGAGTGCTCACCAGAGGCATAGGCTCGAGTTACAGGAATTTGATGACTTGTGACTCAACTCAACAAAATTAAAAAAGACTTGAGACTCCACTTGGACTTGGGGTTTAAAACCCAAAAAGAGTTGAGAGGCTCCACAAACTTATTTTTAACGCAACAACTCACTGACTGTTGCAGACCATGTACATCCTTTCATAGAAACCATTTTCTCTGATAGCTGTGGCCTCTTTCCACAGGATATGGTGCCCTGCCAAAAAGCAGAAATGGTTCAGGAATGGTTTAAGGAGCACAATGATGAGTCTGATGTGTTGACTTGGCCTCCAAATTCCCCAGATCTCAATTCAATCAAGCATCTGTGGGATGTGCTGGACAAACTAGTTTGAACCACAGATACCCTACCTCGCAATTTACAGGAGTTAAAGAATCTGTTGCTAACATGTTAGTGTCAGATATCACAGCACACGTTCAGGACTCTAGTGGAGTTCATGCCTCATAGCTTATGATAGCTCCATAAATTCAGCTTTTTGCTTTGTGATTGCATGATTCGATCCCCCTGCAAATTCAGCTTCTTCCTTTACAATAAGGCCCAAATGCAATCACTCCTTTTTTGCCAATCATTAACATCTGCTTTGCAGCCCATTTTCCACACATTGAACAAAACACTCACTGCACTGTACCACTTCTACTCAATCTACAAACCCCACCGTACCCCCCACACCCACAGGTATTTATAGCCTGATCATCCTCGCACAACACCATCTTTAGAAAGTACGAGGTTTTGTTTGTATTGTGATGGACTGATGTCTCATCACATGCTAACTTCTGTGCCCAGTTTTTTTGTCAACAGGCACTGGAGCCCCTGCTTAGAGGTTTGTATGTCTTCTAAGTTACTCTGGATTGGGATGTCTCTTAAACTCTGTAAATATAAATCTACCCTCATAGGTTAAGAAATGTCTGAAGGAAACGCAGGAATTTGAAACCTTATAAAAGCATCAGAGCTTCAGATGAGGAGCAGAACAAAACTCGCCCTGCTTTGACTCATTATCCTCATAAGATGATTCTATAATTATGATTGTCACGGCTCTTTATTGTCTCCAAATGGGCCTTGTGTAAGCTCTTGTACTGCACGTTTGCACACCAGGACATATTAGCTCTTTCCTAAATGCTGAACAATAACTCGGAGTCGTATTTCCACGTTGTTATCACATGTTATCATCCCTCCTACCTGAGCTTTAGTACACAGGACACTTAGAAACAGGTGATAAATATCTCGAGGCTTCATCTGCCTGCCAATTGGGGCCCATGCTTATTTTTCGACTAATTAACCTCACGTCCAACAAGTGTGCAGCGGGATAGCACTGCTGACCCCAAAGCTCGCCAGCCATCTGCAGCTTGGTGACGACGCCAGGCTCTGCGGAGGCACCCAGCAGATGCTCGTGCAGGTCCCAGGGGCGTGTAAGCCATGTTTGCAGCACCTGGATCAGAACAACGCATCGCCATCACACCACTTCATAAAAACGGCAGTCACATGAAAGCAGCTTCAGCTGTTCCTCAGGCGTTTCTCATAAATTTGCAGAATAAGCCAGGGTCCATCAATCTCCTCCTTTATTACCAGATTAAACAAAGTTCCTAAAATCCTTTAGTATTCAATTGTTAAGACCAAAAGTGAATATGGAGCTCAGGTGGTGCCCATTGGTGCATTTCTACCAGGTCAGGAACACTATGCAGACCCAACTAAATTTTTCTGAGGCAGGGGAGGGCGATGCTGCTACACTGCTGGATAAGTGAGATTCTGACTAGGAAAGAGCAAAACCCCAAAAAAGAGAGAATAAACCTGCCCTAAAATACACCAAGTTCACCTCTTTATGTCTCTTTATTCATAATCATCCACAGTTTTGTTTCTAAAAAATTATTAAAAACTAAGTCAACAAGTAAAAAATAAACAATTAAAATCAGTTTGATGGGAGTTCAGCACCCTGGTGACCTGGGCACAAGTCCTTGGCAGTGCCTTCTAGGCTGGGCATCAAATCCTGACCCAACAGTGAGGTGAGGTCTCTCCCACGTCCCAACCCCCAAGTGATGCTACATAGACCCCTATCAACCCCTGTGATGGACTGGCATCACGGTCATGACTGCAGGCTAAGCATGACCCTGAATCAGAAAGCAAAGGGTTACCTGAAATTATTTAAAAGTCAAACTAAAAAAAAAAATTTTTTAAGTCTCTTCACTCATAATCATCTGATTTGTTTTAATCATGATTAAGAACTAAGTAAACAATTTAAAAAGTGACTAAAATGAGTTCCCCACCCAGGCCAATGCCTTTTGGCTAAGTCAGGCATCAAATCCAGACATGACAGTGAGGGGACGTCGATCAGGGGATCTTCCCCCGGTGCTGCAACAATGATCCCTATAGTCCTGGGATGGGCAAAACAAAACAAAAGATTTGACGCTCTTTGGGGCTTTTTGTGAGGGTTAACCATTTTAAATTCCCAGTTCAGCCCTGCAACAAAAACGAGACAAGACTTAGAGTTTAAAGTGAAAAATCTGGGATTATTTAAGGTTAAGAAGCACATGCTCGAGATGTTAAGAACTGGTGCTGATACAGATATTAGAAGCGATCCCAGATTAATTATTACAGATAAGACTTCATTAAGCACTCACTCTAAAGTCATTTGATAGCTTATTGAAATCAGGTCGCTGCCCTACACGTGTAGCCCAAATAAGGACCCTCATTAAAAATGCAACCTGAAGAAAATCATTAGATCCAGCTCAGAGCCTGAAGAGCCAATCAGCATCAATTAGCATAAGATCAACAATATTCAGTAGGTTTATACACAGCAGTCATCAACTGGTAGGTTAAATTCTGAACTCTTATTATATGATTGGAATTCACACAGAGCACAAAAAACACTGATCAAACCAAAACCTCCTGAGCATCACTCGTATGTTTTATTTGGTCAGGAGAGGTTTGGGTGCAGCAGCCATGGCACAGGGCATCACTCTCTTATACTGCAGCTTCAACAACAAACCCAGGTCAGGAAGATGCATGGGCAGCACCGCTGTGCCAACCTACAGATGGTACTTACACAGGGTTTAGGACTTGTTTCTGAGCCTGTTCAAGCACGTTTAGACTATAAAAGTGACAGGTACAAAGTGAGGCATTAAAAACGGTCTTAATATTATAAATTAAAAATGAAATGTCATTATATTAATATGTTTAAACAGCTAATTACTCAGCGATCTGAATCTTAGTTAGATAAATTAAAATCTCTTGTACTTAATTCTCTCTCAAATTATATAGAACAACATTAATCAGTCATAAATCACTAGTTTATGTTGTTGATTCTGATGAGAAATACCAAGGCGTATTATTAAACCTTTTATTCGGCTCGTAGTTTTGTGGTAATAATTAAGAATTAAGAAATTGTTATTAATAATTTGCGGTTTCCTATTTATTACATATTTTATTAATATTTTCATGTTTTTAAATAGACAAATCTTTTGTAATCAACCTTTCTTTAATTATGCCTAACTTTTGTTTAACAATTGTTCATAACTTTTATTCTTTATAGGCCTTATAGGAGCTTTTAGTAATATTTATACTTTATCTTTAGAAATCGTTATCCCTTATTATATTAGTTGCTCCTTAATACAATTCGTGTTTCTTTTAACAGAAAGATTTTAAAATCATTCACCTGAAATTAAATAAAAGAAACATTATGCTGGAGTAAACACACAAATCGTTATAATGAGATAAAAGCTTTATTATTTTGCATTAAAGATCTAAAGCTTAAAAGCTTGAAAACCTTAAAATTGTTTAAAATTCCAGCAGCTCAGGATCAATAATGCATCACTTATTTGGAAGGTGTAAAGGCTAGTAAAATTATTATTTTGGATTAATTATTTCATATTAGAAATTAAACGCTACTTTTCTTTTGGTCAGTTATAGATTCATTGTTATTTTTTTCCTGAGAATAAATTAAAATGTTAGTATTTTCCAGTTTTCCAAAGCAGCTCTCAATAATAACCTGTTTAAATTGAATGGTTTGATTATTTTAGGAACTCTATTTTTATGCGTTCATAGATCCAGATGTTGTCTAATGACCAGCCTACATAAGACTAACTGATTTTACTCTAATTTTCTGATTTGGAAAAACGACAAAAATTTATGATAAAAAAACTAAAACAATTTTGCAGCTATAAAAAATGTATAATTATGAAATAATTATACCTTTATTTAACTTTATTTAACGAATTTGAGTTTCACCATCACGCCAAAAGCGCGCACATGAACCATGTAAACAATTCAACAAAACGTTCGAAATAATATTAACCTTTTATTAAATAAAAGTGCAATATCACACGAATATGCAAAGCGCATCTCCCGCATCCAAACACTTTTACAAACTCTTCATAAATTAACTGTGGAAAGAAAAAATGCGTTTGTTACTGTGGGACCAAACACTAATGGGTTATTTTACAAACCGAGACTCTGTTTCTTTATTTACACTCCAAACTGCAAAAGTCCTCCGAATAGAGCTTTTTAGGGCTGATGGGACTGAAGATGAGAAACAAAACGTTTAAACAAAAAGGTCAAAGTGTGTGTGTGTGTGTGTGTGTGTGTGTGTGTGTGTGTGTGTGTGTGTGTGTGTGTGTGTGTGTGTGTGTGT
>JAVSBU010000054.1:4417372-4430653 GCA_033118015.1 Loricariichthys derbyi | reverse complement strand
CACACACACACACACACACAAACACACACACACACACCCACACACACACACACACACACACACACACACACACACACTTACTCATTTAGCCTTTGATCAATTCAAATTTTATTTATAAAAGCAAAAAAACACAGAAGTAGTGAGTAAGGTTACATGGGGTCACAGTGCATCTGATAAGAACACAGTCTGCTCATCATAAAGCACAGAAAATGAAATTAAAGCCATAAAAATACTAAAACAAAATTTTTTAAAGATTTTAGAACTTTATCATGTTAAAGCTTTACTAATCTGTACAGATTTTTTTATATTAGTTTTCCCTAACATCTGCTAATGAATGATTGCTGATGGAGATCAGGCCATAACTAGCAGTACAGGGCACAAGTCAACCAAAGAGGAAGTCCACACAAACACACACAGGGAGAACATGCAAACTCCACACAGGCATTTCACTCTAATAATAATGCAAAGTAGAAAACTGCAGAGAATTTCAAAGAATTTCTCAAGTTTCTAGTATGACAATTTTGCACAAAAGTCAGCTGCTAAAAATCATGTGATGTAGGTCTAAAATAATGGCCCGTAAAATAAACGGAGCGTGGCATTGGGTTGATGTTTGCATGAAGCCACACCCTGGTGTCTTACAAAGACTGAAGCTGGATCTGCAGACAGAGCTTTCTCTCTGCAGAGAGAATTATTAATTTTTATCACTGTGCCTCTGAGCTGCCATAAAAGCACCTTGGGCTCAGCTTGAGCCTGGCTAATTTACACATTTGAAGGAGAACTCCTTCACCCCTGGCCTGATGAAGCAGACGGAGGCTCCGCTGTGGGGAGAGAGATGTGCAGCGTCATTGCTGCTGGTTCTGCATGAGCGCTCCCAGACTAAAACACCTAACACACACTCTATTTACAGCGTGCAGATGAGCAAGTGTACATCAGCCTTTTATTACAATCAACCATAAAGCCTGGCATCAACCACACTCCGCTGGCAGGACAGACGGTTGCATTTTCTGCAGCAGGTGCGGTCTGGGAGTTTGCAATGACATCACACTGCAGTGAAAGGAATGAAAAATCAATATTACAGAGAACGAGTCATGAATAAAACATCTCCCGTAGTTCACCTTGATTTCCACAGACTGGTAGCAAACTCAGAGCTGACCACGTAACAGAAAAAAAGTGTTTGCTTCTTTAGGTTTGCACTGGCATTAGGTTTTAAGTGTAATGCATTGTGGGAGAATCTGAGACTTTTTAGAGTAATTTACTGGAAAATGAGTTGCATCCTAAGAAGGTCAAAATGTCTGCAAACAGTTTTCTGTTGCTGCACCTAAACTATGGAAAAGCAGCCATTTTTATAAATTCTTCTTTCACATTAGAAATCTTCACAACAAACTGAAAAGCTCTTTTATATTGACTGAATCCTCTTCAGGATCATGTGTTGTATTGTTTGTTGGTTTTATTTCTGTTGTTCATTTTAGTTGGGTCTTAAATCTTGAATGTGAATATTCATTTTAATCCTGATTTTAAAACATTTACAGAGTTTGGGTTGCTAATAAAAAGTTTCAGGCTTTAGGTTATATAGGAGACGTTATCATAGTGAAAGGCTTGGGATGGGCTATAATACTTTAGGGAGAGAAACATTTAGGACTTTGCAGCACACTAGCAGGACCAGCCAGTGAGAGCAGGATAAGAGCATGGTAATCTGACTTTTTATTGCTTAGGAAGCATCCAAAGTTCTCCTCTGCTGAGCTCGGTCCTCACACCAGATCTTATCCCTCGAGTAAGTCACCCTGGAAAAGAGAATCTGCTAAATAACTAAATGGAAATGTGAAGTAGGAGCTCCAAAAACAGGGTAAGAATGTTTACTTGTCAAAAGATGGACTGATGGAGGTGCTATGAGCAGGACAGACAATGAAAAAGAAAGACTTATGTTATTCTTATACAACACCTGGTGATCACCTCTTAGGAGATTTTCTTTCAGTTGTTTAACTCTGTGGGAAAAATAAATAAATCACAGACATGCCACAAAACTCATTTTTTTCTAAATTTGAACCTTCTGGAATTAAGAAATTATAAAAAAAGAAAGAAATATAATTGTTGTGGTCAATCATATTTGCTTTTTTAGAACAGGTAGAGGAAGAAATTGTGGTCTATGGACTATGGATTAAATTAGTTAATTATCCTCCAGTTTAAATAGAAAACTCTCACCTGAATGACATGAATCATGGATCCAGCACGAGAGACGTCATTTTAAACAAAGGAGAAGATTATACAACTTTTTCCAGAAGATAAATCATCACAAAAATGTCCCAAAAGATGTCTCAATCAAGCTAAAAATATCAAGGCTCCAACGTCCATCAGCAATAAGAGTCAGTTAGAGGCAGATTGATGAAGAAACTGTTTGTCGTTAGTTAAGTTCAGGCCTCAGAGAATTCCAGCTGTTTTAAAAGCCAGAGGTCCAACAAAGTACTAATGGTGCAGCATATAGTTCATTTATTTTTGCCAGAGGTTGTAGCTCCATTAAAGAATTAAACATCAGACCCTAATCATGTCTGGACTGATAGACTTCATTTGAGTGAGAAGGAAAAGTGTCTCTTTATCTCTTTCCCTCACTTTAGCCCATGAGCAATCATGAGATGTTGGTTTATTGTGTATCTATGAAAGCTTATTAGAGTGAGATATGTAAATGAAGCCTTGTCTCTAACAGCTGTGCAGGCTGATATAGAGGACACACGTCCACTCTATGATATATGGACGATCATTTTACAGGACGTTTTCCCCCAGGCGAGTCGTTCATCAGATGGATTTGGTAGATGTTCCATTTGCGGAAGATAATTACCTGAATGGATCTTTTTTCCATATGGATAAAAAATTTCATTTATCTTCAGTAAGGATGAGTCACGGCTCAGAAACACCAGGCATAAGGCGAGAACACACCTTAGAAACCCAGTATATGCAGATGAAACATGCTCTGACAGAGGGAGAACAAACAAACCAGGCAAGCAGCAGCTCATCAAAGTAGAACATCTTTTTCCTTATCAGGGCCATAATGTTGTTTAATCACTGAACAGGATGACAGTCCATCTGTGAGTTCTTTTTCTAAATGTACCTGCATGTAACATCTGACCTGGCCAGAGGGTACTGCTCAGACTTGAACCCTGGCTCCTCGTGGTGGTGAACTAAAGTGCTGTGCCATAAAGGTTCCTTAAAGAACTTTCCATATCAGTGTAATCCAATTCATGTTCTGGAAGCAGGGGTGTTGTGGGTAGGAACCAATCCTAGACAGGGTGCCAGTCTATCACAGGGGCACACTCACACACACACACACACACACACACACACACACACACTGTCCCCTTTACACTCAGCCACTTTTGAGATGCGCTTTGACCAAACATATATTTGGGCAAACGTTGAACTGAAAATGTTTGGCAGTGGAAGGGCTGCAGCTTGAGGCCAGGTCTCTGGAGATGTATGAGATGACAGCACTAACCACTGATAATGCTAATGTTCTAAAAGAAAAAGAGGAAAAATCACATTTTTTACATGCAGATTTTCCAGATGATCCACTCTTTTTTTCTAAAGGTCTCAGAATGTAACTGACCTGTTTATTATGTTGCTTATTAAAATGCACAAAGCTGTGTCCCATCTAAGTTTTTTTCCAGGTTGTAGCTGTAAGTTAAAAAAATCAACAAATGTCTGATTTGAACATGAGCATCAAATGTTTTCAATAGACTGTAAAAATGTTCAATCGAATGTCCTTACTAGTGAAATAATTAAAAACGAGAAAATTGTCATAAGAACAGGGCGTGGTGGAAAAGAGCGGACCCATACGCAGGACAGCTTCAAAAACACTGGTAGATTTATTAACTCATAGCAAACAGAACCGAAGATAACCAAAACCCAAAATACCAAAACCAAAAGGAAACCAACATAAACTGCCTTACCGGCTGACCCCCGGATCGGCGGAAGCTAGGACGCACTGGACGATGAGGATATGTCCAATGGGCGTCGGCGGGCCCTGCCGAATGGCCCGGCAGGGACAAAGGGAGGAAGCAAGGTAGGTGGTGTAGGGACCGTCCCCAGACAATGCCCCAGGCCCTCCGGTTAGGCACTCATCCTGGGAGAGTCCACTGCCTGGACCCTTTAAGTGTGACTGGTGCCGGCATGGCAACATCGGGGGGCATCTCCTTCACTGCTGTCATGTGGTTTCCCTCCACCTGGGCCGTACCAACAAGACCAGGCAGGGAGTCAGGACTGGACCGGGACGGGGGGTGTACGATTCAGAGGGATAACACTGTCCCTACTTTATCTACACCTACCATACCTCTGGTCTCTTGACCGTACTCCACTCTATGAAGGAAGGTGGTACCTTCATCCCTAACTCCTTTTTAGCATAATTGGATCACTCGCTTCAGCCTTTTTAAACCTTAAACAGTGCTGCTGTTAATTAGGCAGGCATCAGCGCTGATGAGCCCAGAAAAAAGGCTGCTTCCAGAAACGGGAGCAGCCAGACCCATTACAAAAATATGTACATAAACAATCTGTTTATAGAGCTGGAGAATTGAGAATTGTTTTGTTTGTTTTTTTTGTGAATTTTAGTTTATGAGTAACTTTGATTATGTGGTTATTGTTTCAGCCCATATGTTTAACCCAAGTTCTAGCAACATTTAGCTTCTCATTTCTTAAACAACCATGTGGACGATGTATCCCATGTGTGTGTGTTTTGGAAGGTTATTACTACAGAAAACAAAGAAAAGAAGTAAAGAGACACAATAATTGGTGGGACTGGGTTAAGAACCGTTATTTATAAACAAAATCCATCCTCCTGTCTTTCCTCAAAAAAAGTTCAGTGACTCTGTGGTACAGATTATCTGTGTGCTTCAGTTCCATCACAAAGTCCCTTTATATCACCATTGAAGCAAATGCTTTTGGGTTTCTCCAAAAGTTCTATAAAGCACCGATGCTTGTAAGTGTTCGGCAGTGCTTTGTTGTCTCGTTGCTGCCTTGGTTAGGCAAGTCAAATTTACAAACCCAGTGTGGCTCCAAACACCATGTCGATCAGTGATAAATAACAAGCACTCCCCAAATACAATTTGCACTGTTCCTCGGACCCTGTGAGCCAGAAGTACTGCTAAAAGTGGGGGAGAAATCCTCTTCCTGGTTGTGACAGGCTAGCTAGCTTTGGAGTTCTCCGACCTTTCTTAACAATGTCCAACTTTTCTTGAAAGGTCTGTCTTGAAAATGGCCTTGAAGGTAAATCTGCCACTAAATGTATTTGTTCTCCTCCTTCAGCCATTGTGAGGTGATAAAATAACTATTACACCATCCTATCCATTCAATGGGTCTGAATATGGTGACATTGCCGTACGCCTGCTAGAAGGCCCTAGTGACACCAACTCAAAATCTGATTGGTTGAAGCAAAGTTTCATTGACATTTGTTTAGTGTTAGAGGGCCTGCAGAACTGATTGTGAAGGCCTTGGGGCAGACTTCTTTAACTTTGAACCTGCCTGGAAACAAATGATAGATGAAATGTGTTTGATTAAGTGCTTTAATACAAAAATACATATCTGGAAGAAGCGTAACCATCAGAAAAGCTATGAAAGGAATTAGACAGATCATTTGGAATTATTTAATAAGTATTCGTTTACAAAATATAATTAACATCAGTTTATGGTTCAGACATTTTTAGGCCAGCAGAGAAAACTTTGCAGGCCACCACAGTTTAAATCATATACTCTCCAGGACAAGCTCCAGACCCCATGACCCCGTAGGCAGGGATAAAACAAGAAAAACGTAAAAATAAAACAAAAACTATTAGTCACAAATCAATTCAATAAATAAAACAAGTCTTTCGACCAGGGGAACACAAACTTTTGTATAAGAACATAGCTGGGGAAGCACAACTATTATATGATCCCCCATTTGGCCAAAATATAAGTGTTACATACTGGATGTTAATTTTTTATTACAGACAGGGTTTTTTGTTAAACTGTCTGTTTTGTTGGCTTACATCAGACTCACATATTTTTACTTTTACTTTTTTAGTTTTTTGTCTCTGTGTGGATTGGGTTGGATGACACTTAAAATGTAATTGTTTTCTTCTAAGGTACTTTCATTTTAAAACAAAATCAATATAAATAAGACTAAATAAGTCATTAATAAGGATTAGCAGCCATTTTTTTTTCTTTATAGGTGCGATATTACACCCTTCTGCACACGCTCCCCAGGGTCAGAATAAAATGTCTGTGATATGATTTGATAAAAAATAAATAAATAAATAAATAAATAAATAAATATTAAAAAAATAAAAACCACAAGGATCAAATTCCACAGCCACAGACCTTCTCACCCGTCAAAGGAACACTTTGTGAGTTTTCACTGTTATACATTATTATATGCATTATTTATTCAACCTGTAGCCTATTCTAAATATGAATTGTCTGAGATTGTTGTGAGGTAGGCTACAGACTGACCAATCTCAGCCATACAGACTTGTAAGTCCTTCAAAGTTGACATCTTGGTAGCTGCCCTCTTGGCTCGATCATCCGGTTTGGATGGATGACCTGATTTTGGCAAGGTGTTGGACGTGCTCTGCTTTATACACTTCTTAATAATGAACTGTCCTCACACAAAGAGTTAAAGCCTGTCCTTCTTACCTTTTGAATACAGCTTTATAACCACATAGATTTGCACCATGCACTATAAAAGGCTTGTGGAATCCTCAATGAGAGACTGGTTTTATACTGAAGGAAGAATTAAAACCACTATTGATGGCAGGTTTGGGACTGTTTAGCCCGGTGTCATCTGGAAGGTGATTTGTTGTACCTGAGCAAGTTTAAAGTTCTGATTAATTATCCAAACCAGGGTTCTCATTAATAACATTGCAATAGGTTTATCAGTATAAGTTTCAACTTAGACATGGCTTATTTTCCTTTTAACCCTATAATGTGACAAAAGGCAATTATTTCAGCAGGTTGTGATGATTTAGCTACAGTGTCCTATAAGCCTGCAGCCTCCACGTGCTGCACTTTCTAATAAGCTGAGTCAGATACGGTTACTGAAAGACGCGCTGCACAGCCCTCGATCGTGAGCGCGCGCATCCATGCACCCACCCATCCATCCACGAGCGCGCGCGCGCAGCCTTGTACTACAGGGCTGGGATGTTGAAGTTCTGGATGCTGAGAGTCTGTAAGCGTTTAGAGAGGCGGAGGCCACGCCCACTAGGGCTGCACGCTGTATATAAGGGGCTGTGTGGAGCATCCGGACGCTGTGAGAGCCACACACACCCTACATACACACACATTCACACACGCGCTACAACGTCTCCCCCATACATCTGTGTGTCTAAACGGTCAGCATGAGCTACTCGGTAGAGGCTCTCGAGAGTCCGTACCGGAGGATGATAGAGACCAGGCAGAGCTACAGCCGCAGCAGCGGTGGCGGTGGCGGCGGTGGCGGTGGCGGCGGCGGCTCGGGCTCCGGAGGGTACCGCACACAGACGTGGTCTCGTGCCAGCCCAGTCAACTACAAGAGGACGGTGAACGTGATGAACGTGCCGGTGGCGCGCGCTTACGGCGCGGCCGTAATGAGCACTGCCGACCTCGGGGACCTGAACGGCGACTACGGGAACCGCGTGAACGAGAAGGAGCAGCTGCAGGGCCTGAACGACCGCTTCGCCGTATACATCGACAAGGTGCACTACCTCGAGGAACAGAACCGGCGGCTGGAGGAGGAGATCCGCGCGCTGCGGCAGAAGCAGGCGTCACGCACGCAGCCCGAGGCTCAGCACGAACGCGAGCTGCAAGAGCTGCGCGGGGCGCTCGAACAGCTGCACGGCGAGAAGGCACGCGCCCAGCTGGACGCCGCCCGCCTCGAGGACGACATCCACCGACTCCGCGCGCGCCTCGACGACGAGGCTCGCGTGCGCGCCGAGACCGAGGCTCTGACGCGCGCCGCGCAGAAGGACGCCGGCGACGCGGGCCTGGCCGGCACCGAGCTCGAGAAGAAGATCCGGTGCCTGCAGGACGAGCTGGCCTTCATCCGCGCCGATCACGAGCACGAGGTCAACGACCTGCTCGCGCAGCTCCAGGCCGCTACCACGGTGCATGCGATCGCACCCGAGAAGCGCGAGCTGCAGAAGGCCGAGATCACCGACGCCCTGCGCGAGATCCGCGCCCAGCTCGAGGGTCACAGCTCGCGCAACCTGCAGCAGGTGGAAGACTGGTTCATGTGCCGCTACGTCAAACTCAGCGAGGCCGCCGAGCAGAACAAGGACGCCATCAAGTCTGCCCGGGACGAGATCGCAGACTACAGGAGGCAGCTGCAGGCCAAAACGGTAGAGCTGGAATCTGCGCGCGGGACCAAGGACTCTCTGGAAAGGCAGCTGTCCGACATCGAGGAGCGACACAGCACCGACCTGTCCTGCCTGCAGGTACGCAGCCACTCATGGGCTTCAAACAAGGCTTAAATCAAATCAAATACGACTTCTATAAGGCTTTAGAGTGTTAGCTAGAAGTTTTAGAAGCTCATTAAAGTCTCTTAAACCTCATACGGGCGCCTAAGCAGAACCTGAGAGCATTTGCTGTTTTTTTAAGTAGACATTTTAATAACCATTTAATGACCTCCTCAGGCTGAAAGTTACCAGGGATATTATAGGGTTCAGAAGAACCAAAAACAAATCGTTTGAACTTTTCTCCCTTATTCATAGCGGGGTTTTTTTGCGCATTTTCGCGCACAGCATCTTAGATTCAGAGCAGTTGGCTGATCAAGATTAAAGGTAGAAGAACCCTGTTACCTTGGCTGTGTGTTGGTGCTGGAAGTTGGATTTCAGTTGTGATTTATGATTTTTAAAAAGTCCTTGTAATTGGCTTTGCATTTGGAAAAGTGTCCCATGTGTGAATTAGTTTGTTTATTAGCTATATGCACCAGTACCTTAACATATCAGATGATTATTATTATCCTTTATATTATCCATATAAAAGGAAATATGCCTAGGACAATAGGCTAGCCCACATTGCAGCAGAGCTGAAGTGCAAAGGGCTGAGAGAGAGAGAGAGAGAGAGAGAGAGAGAGAGAGAGAGAGGTAAACTCCTCTGCAGTCTGCCTGACTCAGTATGCGGATTTTCCTCTCGTCAGATTCCCCATCACTCTGAGCTTTGGCTATAACGCCCTAGAAGGCATTCAATCAATTACATGCCAATAATGGACACTCATTATAAGTGAATAACTCAAATAAAGATATTTTACAGACCTTAGTTTACTTCAGCACAGCTCTAAATGTCCAATCTCCCAAATTTATGGAAGGAAATAATAAAGTCATTCTCTTTACAGATCTGCAATCTGAACATTTTTTTTTTTTTTTGCTTTATGAATCCATGCACTAAACTGACTCAGTGCTGCATCTGTTTGCACCAACAGGAAACCATCCACCAGCTGGATAACGAGCTGAAGAGCACGAAATGGGAGATGACCCGACACCTGCGTGAATACCAGGACCTGCTCAACGTCAAAATGGCCCTTGATATAGAGATTGCAGCATACAGGTAATCATTCTCGTAAGCTCAAGCTCCTAAGTGCTTTCTGTAATTAGAGTGTGATTTATTGCCACTGCACCAGTAATCAATACGCCAAGAGGAACAGGACAGTCTGTGCAGCGAGTGGGCAAATTCCAGAAGTAAATTAAAAAATGTAACAAGTATCGAATCATCTACACCATTCTTGGAATATTCTCCAATCATAATTGGGAAACATGCCATCAATTATTAAATGTATAAAGCAGTTCATTAAAAGGATTGCTTTAACATAATGCAAGCCTGCACACTATTTTTAGAAAATAAAATGCCCTGTTTTTCTAAACTATAGATTTCTCTAAACATGACCGAGGAGATTTTCCAAGTTTTTGATCTTTTATGCACTTGCTAAGACCTTCTTAATGAGGCACGGTGTGCAATTCTTGTACTCATTACATAAAATACAGTAGTTTCCCAAATACATTTAATGAAGATTTGTAGATGGTCTATACATTTTCAGTTATTCACCACTTATCATGGTTCCAGTAAATCATGCAGCATTGCAGCCCAAATCTCTTTTAAACTCATCAGTTGCTTTGACCTTTTATTCTCTAACCCAGTCAATCCCTTGTCTGTTCATACAGGAAGCTGCTTGAAGGAGAAGAGACTCATTTCAGCACGTACCCTTACCGCCAGACAATCAGCAAAGGCACAAAGGTCAAGGCAGAGCCTCCCAAACTGAGGGTCCAGCACAAGTTTGTGGAGGAGATCATCGAGGAGACCCGTGTGGAGGACGAGAAGACTGAGATGGACGAGGTCCTGGCAGAGATGGCAGCCGAGCTCTCTGCAAAGAAAGAGGATGAGGGAGAGGAGGAACAAGAGGGAAAGGAAGAAGGAGAGGAGGAAGAGGAGGAGGTCGTCGCTGCAAGCGAAGCCACAGTGACCGCCAGTGCTCCTGGAGAAGAGGGTGAGGAAGAGGAGGAGAAAGAGGAAGGCGAGGAGGAGGAAAAAGACGAGGAGGAAGGAAAGGATGAAGAGAAAGGAGAGGAGGAAGATGAGGGAGAGGAGGAAGAGAAAGGAGAAGATGCAGAGGAAGGAGAAGAGGAGGAGGAGGAAGGTGAGGTAGAGGAGACCGTCTTGAGCACTAAGGCTCCTGAGTCCAAGACTTCACCGGAGAAGGAGAAGGCAGGAGAAGAGGGAAAAGATGGAGAAGAAGAAGGAGAGGAGGCTGGTGAGAAAGAAGAAAAGGAAAGTGAGGAGAAAAAGGAGGAAGATAAAGAGGAGGAGAAGAAAGGAAAAGATGACAAGGAAGAAGCACCAGTGTCCAAGGAATCTCCAAAGAGTGAGTCTCCTAAAGCTGAGTCTCCAAAAGCCGAATCTCCAAAAGCTGAGTCTCCAAAACCTTCTTCTCCTAAAGCTGAGTCTCCCAAAGCTGAGTCTCCCAAAGCTGAGTCTCCCAAAGCTGAGTCTCCCAAAGCTGAGTCTCCTAAAGCTGAATCTCCAAAAGCTGAGTCTCCAAAACCTACTTCTCCTAAAGCTGAATCTCCAAAATCTGAGTCTCCAAAAGCTGAGTCTCCAAAAGCTGAGTCTCCAAAAGCTGAGTCTCCAAAAGCTTCCTCCCCAAAAAGCGAGAGCCCAAAAGAGAATGCTGAGACCCCAAAAGTAGAGGAGGCTAAGAAGGAAGTCCCAAAACCTGAACCCACAAAAATTGAGAACGTCAAGAATGACGTACCTACAGATGACCTTCCAAAAAGCGAAGCTCCAAAGACAGAAGTGCCAAAAGCAGATTCAGCCGAGAAACCCATCAAAGAAGAAAAGCCTGAGGAAAAGAAGCCAGACAAGAAAGACGTGAGCGAAGATGCTGGAAAGGCTGAGAAAGACAAGAAAGAGCCGGAGAAGAAGGACGTGATCTCAAATGGCGTGGCTGAAAGCCCCACAAAGGACGAGCACGGCCAGAAGGTGGTCATCACCAAAACGGTGGAGACCATCACTACTGACGAGGGTGGAGCCAAGCATGTCACCAAGTCCATCACGGTCACCGAGTCAGTGAAAGCAGTGGACGAGGTGGTGGAGGAGCACGTGGTGGCCTCCAAGAAAATGGAGAAGGTCTCGACCCAGGTGGTGAAGCAGACCACAGAAACCGAGTAAAGAGGACGAGCTAGCGTAGCGGCGAACCCGAGAAAAGCTAGATAAAGATGTATGTAATTCCGTTAACCACTCGCGAGATTTAACCTACAAAAAACGCATAGAGAGAAGCCATACGACGCGACAAGCTACAATTCAATCTGCATGTTGAGTGACAGCTTTAACCGGTTTTGCTGCAGATGCGGTGGGGCTATCAGGGGGCCGATGTCTTCCTTTCTGTCTGCAATACCTTGTGCGGGGTGGGGGGGTGCGGGGCAAGTACAGGGATGGGGCGTCTGCATGCCAGCTCAGGGGGGAGCACGCTCCCCATGTATGGGGTAGAAACACAGCCTGTATGTACAACAGCAAAATAGATTTGCACAGCTTAAGAATGTATGCTGAGGGAGTGTCCCAGACATAGGGAACACTCTTTATTTTGAGGACCGATCGAGCGGGACGGAAGAAAAAACAGAAGTAGCCTTATTAATAAATGTGAGGACACTGACTGAGCCAAACAAGACACCACAACAATTGCAGTTACGAATTCAGGACGGTTACAGCGAGTCCATAATCAGACCCACACAGTTACATCAAAGCAATGAAGAAACTCCCAGCCTTAAACATGCGTTTTACTGTGTCCGTTATGTTTACCTACTGAGAGCAAAATGATAATAAAACCTGATTGTGTGCACACACATTCTTGTATGCATAGATTTGCACTTAAGTTCACCATCCGAAATGTTTAATGAGGTGCTACGGTTTGCAATCCTATGTCTCCATGTGTCTGTCATCATGCATTTCAGCATCTGCTCAATAAACATCTTACTGAAGTATGACCTGCTGATGTGTCTTTCTCTAAAGCATCAAAAAACATCAGTTTAGGTTTAATGTTTATATGGCTTGATTAAAATCTGATTCATTATTCAGACTTCATCTAAGGCTGGTTTCAAATCTGTAATTTATTCAGAATAATAATAGATCAAATAAAACTGTAAAGCAACTTTGAAAAGACGTTCCTCTGTAAAAAGCAAAAATAAATCTGACTTAACTTGAATAAATCAATTTAATATATCTTATGTCAAACTGCAGATTCAATATTTAAAAGCTAAATATTTGAAGATGTAGTTAAATTAATTATAACTTATTATACATCATTTATATTAATAAATAATATTATATATCTTAATATATTTTGTGAAATATAACATTAAATAATGTATAGCCTAAAATATTATTAATTATTATTATACTTTATAGTCTTAATCAGACTAACTTTTGGAAGCAAATAATGGTGATGATTCTGTTTAACAACTGCTCTCAAACTTAATCAGAAAAATCAACTTGTTTAGCCAAGCAGAGAGCAGGTTTTATTTAAGACTGATAAAGGACTGATTTATTCTGTTTGAATGGATTGTTAATTTTAATAACGATTAAAAAAAGTTCAGTTTATAACTAGAGATGTGCATTTCCTGCAGAAAATGTGAGTGTGATTGATGCATGCCCAGGGGCGTTATAATTAATGTTAATTATCCATCAAGCGGTACAGTACAGGCCAAAAGTTTGGACACACCTTCTCAGTCAATGCGTTTTCTTTATTTTCATGACTATTTACATTGTAGATTCTCACTGAAGGCATCAAAACTATGAATGAAC
>JAVSBU010000054.1:4377022-4387433 GCA_033118015.1 Loricariichthys derbyi | reverse complement strand
TTGGAAGTTGATCATGTTAACGCTAAATTTTGTTATTAATGTAAATGAATGTTAGCTTTAGCAAACGCAGCCGACTGTAATCAATACTTAGCTAAGTATTCATTTAAGTTATTTGAGGGGCGAGTCTCAAACTCGAGTCCCCATCTCTGGCAACCCACTTGTTGCCAAAATGGATGTAAGGGCGTCTAACAGCCAGAATGATGCAGCTTTGTGCACTGTGTAAATATCAGCCTCTTGCCAATTATTTTGGCCGATGCCGATTATATAAAAAAAAGGCAAAAATCGGCCCGATTAATTGGCCGGCCGATATATCAGTCGATCACTAACATCAAGTGCAAGAGTTGGAAAAAGAACAAGAGATTGACAGACTGACAGTTGGTCCATTTAAAAATAAGTCCAAATGTGGTGGGTGTGTAGGATTTAATCATAAGAGTTAAACTTACTGCAAATCAAATGGCAGAAACCAGAGGCAGCGTTATTCATATTTATTAATTAAGCAGCGTTATTCATATTTATTAATTAGGCAGCGATATTTATTAATTAGGCAGCGATATTTATTAATTAGGCAGCGATATTCATATTTATTAATTAGGCAGCGTTATTCATATTTATTAATTAAAAGCACGTGGCCCCACCCAGACCTGGTTGTATGGAATATGTACAGGCTCCATGATATGATAGTGATGCTGATGATGATAAGAGCGTTAAAGCAATCCAACCCTGGTCCTCAGGCCTTCCTGCTAAACGAGGACCTGGGAGACTCTCTGGACAGCGTCGAGGCTCTGCTTAAGAAGCATGAAGACTTTGAGAAGTCCCTCAGCGCCCAGGAGGAGAAGATCACTGTAAGATTTATTCTCTCAACTTCGTTAATCCGTCACCTCACATCTTTAACGACTCCTTTTGGGTTTTCGTTCAGGCCCTGGACGAGTTTGCAACCAAGCTGATCCAGAACAGCCACTATGCCAAGGAGGACGTGGCCACCCGCCGAGACGCAGTAAGAACGTTTCTCACTTTAGTGTTTTTCTCATGTTTAATGGTGTTGGTGCTAAAGATTCACATTTATGAATCACGTTTCAGCTACTAAGCAGACGTAACGCCCTTCACGACCGTGCCCAGTCGCGCCGCGCCGCCCTGGAGGACTCGTTCCACCTGCAGCAGTTCTTCCGTGACTCAGATGAGCTCAAGAGCTGGATCAATGAGAAGATGAAGACGGCCACCGATGAGGCCTACAAGGTGAGCTTCGTTTTTCTTATTCGATCTTTATCTGGAGTAAAATCCACTCAATCTGTTGCACCTTTTTTGCACAGGATCCGTCCAACCTGCAGGGCAAAGTGCAGAAACACCAGGCCTTCGAGGCCGAGCTCACCGCCAACCAGAGCCGCATCGACGCCCTGCAGAAATCAGGCCAGGAGCTGATCGATGGGAAGCACTACGCCTCTGGGGAGGTGTCCACACGCATGGACGAGGTCAGCTCCCAGTGGAAGAAGCTTCTCGAGGCGACCGAGCTCAAAGGTGACGCAGAATAAATTCTTAATTAGCGTTAGCCGTGTAAACGTTCGTGCCGCCTCACGGGTCTGCATTTCGTACGCACAGGCATCAAGCTGCGTGAAGCCAACCAGCAGCAGCAGTTCAACCGGAATGTGGAGGACATCGAGCTCTGGCTCTACGAGGTGGAGGGTCACCTGGCCTCAGATGACTATGGCAAAGACCTGACCAGTGTCCAGAACCTGCAGAAGAAGCACGCCCTGCTGGAGGCTGACGTAGCTGCTCACCAGGTGAGCTTCATCTTTATAGCACCGCTTCATGAGTGAACGAGCTTTTTAATTATGTCCCATTTGGCCCGTAGGACCGCATCGATGGCATCACCATCCAGGCCCGGCAGTTCCAGGAGGCGGGCCACTTTGATGCTGACAACATTCGGAAGAAGCAGGAGGCCCTGGTGGCACGTTACGAGGCGCTGAAGGAGCCCATGGCCGCACGAAAGCAGAAGCTTTCCGACTCCCTGAGGCTGCAGCAGCTGTTCCGTGATGTCGAGGACGAAGAGACCTGGATCAGAGAGAAGGAACCCATCGCCTCCTCCACCAACAGGGGTCAGTCAACCAGCCCAGGTCATCCTGATCAAAATCTTTTAACAAAACGCTAAAATAAATCGTCGTTCCCCCAGGTAAGGACTTGATTGGGGTGCAGAATCTGCTGAAGAAGCACCAGGCCCTACAGGCTGAGATCTCTGGACATGAGCCTCGCATCAAGGCCGTCACTCAGAAGGGCGAGGCCATGGTGGATGAGGGTACGAGCTCTTAAACAATCTACGCAGTCCCCGTTTTGTCCTGCTTGTCGTTTTAATTATACGTTTGTTTGTACGTTTTGTCCCAGGTCACTTTGCAGGCGAGGACGTCAAAGCCAAGCTGTCGGAGCTGAACGGCCGCTGGGACGGTCTGAAGGGGAAGGCGGCCCAGCGCAGACAGGACCTGGAGGACTCCCTGCAGGCGCAGCAGTACTTCGCCGACGCCAACGAGGCCGAATCCTGGATGAGGGAGAAGGAGCCCATCGTGGGGAGCACAGACTACGGCAAGGACGAGGACTCAGCCGAGGTGGGCGTGCTCGGGAACCGGCGCACACGCAGAGCGTTCGGGCCGATTTGCCCAAACTAATCCAGTCTCTCCCTCCACAGGCCCTTCTGAAGAAACACGAGGCCCTGATGTCGGACCTGAGCGCTTACGGGAGCAGCATCCAGGCCCTGAAGGAGCAGGCACAGGCCTGCAGGGTAAGGAACCGTGTTTAGCGCCACACCGGGTCCGAATACGGCGCCTGCACTTACTTAACCAGCTCTGCTTTGTCCCGACAGCAACAAGTGGCACCAACTGATGATGAGACGGGGAAGGAGTTGGTGCTGGCTCTGTATGACTACCAGGAGAAAAGCCCCCGTGAGGTCACCATGAAGAAAGGAGACATCCTCACCCTGCTCAACAGCACCAACAAGGTACCACAAAGCATGTATTGTGGCTGGGGTTGGGTAGTGAACCCGGTTCCGATTAAAAAAAACTGGGTACCTATTGAAAACAGAACTAAGAAAGTTTATGCTTCAGACTCATGGACGTGATTAGTGCTAAACACACAAGGTCATTCTAGGATATTGTAAAATAGAGAATGCAGTACGGATCGATTCCCAGCCCTAATACGTAACGCTCAGAGTGCCCCGTGTCCCGCCTTTGCTCCTCAGGACTGGTGGAAGGTGGAGGTGAACGATAGACAGGGCTTCGTACCGGCGGCCTACGTTAAAAAGCTGGACCCGACTCAGTCTTCATCCCGCGAGAACCTGCTGGACGAGCAGGGCAGCATCGGACTACGCCAGGAGCAGATTGAGAATCAGTAAGCACGCCATCTGAGAGCTTTTATTAAGATTTAAATCTGACAGCTTTCAGTCTGAGAAAAGCTACGGCGTCTGTTTCTAACCTGAATCGTTAGTTATCTGTTCCAATAGCGCTCGGTCCAAAGCTTTTTTACTCTCTAATCTGATCTCTGCCTGTCTTTATTCTTCTTCTGCTTCCTTCTCTAATCACTAACGCCCCGTCCCGTCCCGTCCCGTCATGCCTCAGGGCTGCGGGGGCCAAGGAAGCGTGCAGCGTGTCTGTACGCATGAAGCAGGTGGAGGAACTGTGAGTGCACTTTGTCACGTAACGCGCCTTCTCTTTCTGTCTGGTATTAGGTGATGCTTGTGTGGACGTTCTGCATCCTCCATTTCATCTCTCCATCCCTCTCCTTATCACAAGACTTTGCACTTTTCTCTTCTATTCTATAAAAGGATAGAAGACGTCTCTGTCCTTACGCTTGCCTAGCAGTGAGGTGATCATGAGTTTTCCTCTTTATTCTCAGCTCCATCCTTTCGCTCTCCTCACCCACCGGTTTGTGACTCCAGACGGTTGTGGCTAGAATGTGACCTCGTGACGTGGTGGTGGTCTGAGATAAGAGGGACGATGGGCACAGTGTAAATTAGAGATGTATCGGTCTGAGCTAAGGGGGTGAAGGTTTACAAAAACCGTATCTGAAAGCAGTTATATGACAGGTGATGATGGAAACGAAAGCCGAGTTAGTAGACGTAGTCGTGTGGAATCATTTCATGTTTTTCAGAAACAAACAATAGACCTGTAATCACTGCTCATGAAAGCAATCGATAGTTTTAATTACGTGTCAAAAAACAAGCAAAGCTTTTAGTGTTAGGTTAAGGGTAGAACTAATGTTAGAGCTAGAGTAGGGGGGTATTAGGGTCAGAGGGTTAGGTGATTAGGACTAGGATATGGACTAGTCTTATGGAGATGGGGTTTAGGGGTTTAGGTATGGGGAGTTTAGACTAGAGTTGGGGGATAAGGGCTAGGATTAGAGAGTTAAGGAATATTCACTAAGGTTAGAGTTCAGGGAATAGGGTTAGGACTAGGAAAAGAACTAAACTTGCAACGAAGGCATAAGAACGGGGAAAAGAGAGTTTCTGCACACTTCCTGGAGGATTGTTTATGTTACAGCAATGACCTTGGCCGAGGAAGCCGAAAACAGATTAGCGCATACTGTATCGCGACAGTCGCACACAATTTAAGCAAAACTGCCTCTAGTCCGTTTCAAAATCTCCAGTTCGTTTAAAATTGTCCAAGTTGAGATTGTCCAAGTGGTCTCTGAGATGATCCAAACTACGCTGCAGAGCCGCCAGCTTGATGGTCCCAAGATGGTCCTAGTCACACTGTTTACAGTCACAGTCTTAGTGCTGACAGTTCTGTCCACTGCCTTAAATCATATTGGGCAGCTTTAGGGGGCCTTGAACAGCTGCATTCAATCCGCAAATTTTCTGCAAATTTACACCAGGGCAATGCCTAATCCAATCAGCAAAATTCCTGTGACCATAAATCCAAATACTTAAACATCCTCTACGTCCTCCACGGAAAGAGTCACCAGGCACACGACTCTCCACCTCTCCCACGAGTCCATCGTGTATCCAGCCGCAAACGTTCCATCAGGACAAGTTGGCTCCCCCGAACCCAGCCTTCTCGTCGAGAAGATGGTGTCAGTTGCGTTCAGAGACCACTTAATAAGATCCATAATTTCTTGATTTGAAGAACAGCATGGAGAGAGTCTCTCAAGGTGAGACAATAGACAAAACACACAGCAGATGATTAGAGCAGGAGAGAAGAGAAACACGTCTGCCTTCGCCAAGTTCAAGGTGGAAAAAAAAAACTATAGGATTAAATGGTTATGGCTAAAATAAGAAGTCATGTTAGGGAGTTGGGGTTAGGACCCTCAACACCCCCCGTTACCTTCTAGCCACATCCCCCTGGTAAAGTTAGTACACGAGGGCATCCGTGACCCTAACCCTAATCCGTCTCAGGTTCGGTACGCTGCTGGAACTAGGCGAGAAGAGGAAGGACATGCTGGAGAAGAGCTGCAAGAAGTTCATGCTGTTCCGTGAAGCCAACGAGCTGCAGCAGTGGATCAACGAGAAGGAGGGAGCGCTGACTAACGAGGAGGTGGGCACCGACCTCGAGCAGGTGGAGGTGCTCCAGAAGAAGTTTGATGACTTTCAAAAGGTACGTTGGCCCGTGGGTTTCAGGGGCTCGACTGGGCTGTTGGAGAGCTCACCCGGTCTGACTTTGTGCCGTCTCGCGATCAGGACCTGAAGGCGAACGAGTCGCGACTGAGGGACATCAACAAGGTGGCGTCAGAGCTGGAGTCGGAAGGGCTGATGGCTGAGGAGGCTCCCATGGTTCAGGCCCAGGTCAGGAACTGTTCAATTTTTTTATTTTAGTTTTATGTTTAAAGATCAAAGTTGGATTTAGGATCTGAAATTAACTTTTATTGTTGTTTTAATCTCTTTCAGCAACAAGAGATGCTTGGATCTGCTCCTGGAAAGGTTTTTATTATTTATTAGTTTATAATTATACTAGAGATGCATCAAATTTCCGGATGCTTTTGCATAACTGGTGTAAATTTGGCTGTGGTGTTTCCTCCTTTTTGTCGCTCACCGCTGCCTGCATCTCTCTCTCGGCTTGAGCTGATTAGAAGGTGATGCTCATATCAGCTCAAATCCTGAGAAAGAGAGAATAATTAAAGAGACATTATACATGAGAACTGCAACACCTTTAATAAAGTCATTTGTAATTATTTAAACTGTATAAACTCCGTTGATTTGGTGCATCAGTACACAGCGTCTATCTTACACACGTCAGCCTAACGCAGGACTAACGCTTTCCTCCTGTCTGACAGGACGATACCGATTCCAAAACGGCGTCTCCGTGGAAGGTAGGATTGTTACGATGCTAAATGAAGCATGTGTTATCTTAATAATAATGGGGGTGGGGTGCATGCTTGATTTCTCAGAGCTGATTGGTTGGTTGATTGGTTGATTGGTTGTTTTTTTCCTCTCCTGTTCACTCCGTTTCACCACTAGTCTATCCGCATGGCTGTCCAAACGACGGCTAACTTTAATACGATCAAGGTAAGATCTCTGCATCCCGTGGTCCCTCGTGCCTGATGGATTAACCCCCCTATTCGTTGTCCTGTGCCTTCATTTTGTCCTCCATTACCTAACGCAGTCCCCCCGGCCGTTGTGTTTGTTGTTATTTTTGGATTGTTCTCGTCGTGTCATATCTGCCCATTAACTTACACTGGGCAGCTATTGTAACCATAGAGACCAGTCAGAGCCCTAGACGAGCGTTACGATGATCAAGATTTACGAAAAGCGTAAATAAACCTGAGCGTGAGCCGTTACGTTTTGGATGTGCACCAGATTCAAGTCCTCACCTCAAAATCAGGGTTAAAACCAGAAAAATGGAGGCCAGCTGGTGAAACTGCTCAATATGAAGCGACGCCTTGTTCGGGTGCTTCGAACCCCCGGGATGTTCTGGGCACTCGGCTACTGGGTCATGTAGTGCTGTAGTCGAGGTCGAGAGCAGATTTTTGTTCATCATACAAAAGGAAAATTTAATTAGTTTGCAATCTCTGGTCATGATGGTGCGTGCCCGTCTGTACCCTGTGCCCCTCCCAAAACCCTCAGCCTTGTCTGGTGGTAAATATGGAGCCAGTTTAATGTTCTAAAGAGCTGATGAAAAAGGTTAGAATATGAACAGAACCTCGAAAAAGTGTCAGGTTTGGTACAGAGGGTGGTTCACTGCTCATAGTTCAATTTAATTTATCTAACTTCTAATTTTGCAGAAAAGCAACCTTTTCTTCGTTTTCTTTAGAAGCAGCTTCTAGGGCTCTTGGATGCAGGTCTATGATTACAGCATCTTTTTATTTATTTATTTGTTTATTTGTTTTTTTAACCCGTCCGTTGCCATCCTATGAATCCTCATAAACCCATCCTGCTTTTTTCTTGTTCCCACATCGTTGTCGACCTTGACAGATGGTTCCTGTAGGGGTTCTGAGTGTAACTGGTACAGTCACAGGAACCGGTTCTGTGTACTAAAGTGAAGCTCAGAGTCTGAGCCGTTGTTATGTGACGTGTCACCGATGGCCGCTCCATCTCTGTGTCTCTCAGGAGCTGAATAACCGCTGGAGGGCCCTGCAGCAGATGGCCGAGGACAGGAGTAACATGCTGGGCAGCGCCCACGAAGTGCAGAGGTTCCACAGGTACGCCGTGCTCTGTTACCGACCCGCGGTAGCGCCCTCGATGCTCTTGTAGGACGGTCGTTGTTATGCGCTCTGTGTTTCAGAGATGCTGACGAGACCAAAGAGTGGATCGAGGAGAAGAACCAGGCTCTGAACACCGACAACTACGGACACGACCTGGCCAGTGTGCAGGCTCTGCAGCGCAAACACGAAGGGTTCGAGAGAGACCTGGCGGCCCTGGGAGATAAGGTACACAAACGCTCTCGAGCACACGCACACAGTGAGATCCGGGTCAGTTAGTGGTACGAGAGCGTGACGGCACTTTTCTCGTGGTAGGTGAACTCTCTGGGTGAGACGGCCGAGCGTCTGATCCAGTCTCACCCTGAAGCGGTGGACGACATCCAGGAGAAATGCACCGAGCTCAACACGGCCTGGAGCAGCCTGGTGGGACGCGCCGACCAGCGCAAGGACAAACTGGGCAATTCGCATGACCTTCAGCGCTTCCTCAGTGACTTCAGGTGAGCCCTGCTATCGTAATCCGTCCAATTAATCAGGATTTAAAGTCCAGCTGATGTGATGGACCGGATTTTAAAGGATTTAAACTTTGGGTTGGCAGGGACCTGATGTCCTGGATTAATGGGATCCGTGGCCTGGTCTCTTCTGACGAGCTGGCCAAGGACGTGACTGGAGCTGAAGCTCTGCTGGAGAGACACCAGGTACTGATCTGCTTTTACCCTCTACCAGTACTGAGAGAGCAACACAGGAACGGTACTGGAATCAGGACCAGTTACAGGTTATGGTACCGGAAAAAGGAATCTGGAAAAGTTACAGGTTCCAGCAGCAGTAAAAGTAATTGTAACACCGTAACCAGTAACAGTACCAGTAAAAGTAACAACACCAGTTCCTAAAGTTGAGGCACCATCGTGCGGATTAATCTTTATTATTTTTCCTTTTTCTTTAGGAGCACCGTACTGAGATCGATGCCCGTGCTGGCACCTTCCAGGCCTTTGAACAGTTTGGGCATCAGCTGTTGGCACGTGGGCACTATGCCAGCCCTGAGATCCAGCAGAAGCTGGAGACTTTGGACAGAGAGCGGGAGGACCTGGAGAAGGCCTGGGCGCAGCGCCGAATGATGCTGGATCAGTGTCTGGAGCTGCAGGTGAGGGAGGGGCGCTCTGCTCGCTGCACAGCTTCGAGGTTCGATTTAAACCCGTATGAGTTTAACATCTTCTTTTTTTGTGCAGCTCTTTAACCGTGACTGCGAGCAGGCCGAGAACTGGATGGCGGCGAGAGAGGCGTTCCTGGCCAGTGACGATAAGGGCGACTCTCTGGACAGCGTGGAGGCGCTGATCAAAAAACACGAGGACTTCGATAAAGCCATCAACGTCCAGGTTTGCTCAGATTCAGCTGGTCTTAATTAATTAGCACCCTGTTAATCAGGACACATTTAACCCATCGCTGTGTTTCACAGGAGGAGAAGATCGCCGCCCTGCAGTCCTTCGCCGACCAGCTCATTTCCGCCGAGCATTATGCCAAGCCTGAGATCTCCAAACGCCGCAACGAGGTCCTGGACAGGTCTGTGTCCTCCCGCTCTCCATCGCTGAACCACCAGATGGCACCGGCTATAAGCCGGATAGAATACGGCGTCACATTTCTGAGCAGTCTCTTTAAATAGGTCTGTGCTCCCTCTAGGTGGCGCCGTCTGAAGGCGCAGATGATCGAGAAGCGCTCGAAGCTGGGCGAGTCTCAGACCCTGCAGCAGTTCAGCAGAGACGTGGACGAGATTGAGGCCTGGATCAGCGAGAAACTGCAAACGGCCACAGACGAGTCATATAAAGATCCCACCAACATCCAGGTTTGACCCAACAGCCGCCGCTCTGTTAACTCCTAGAGCTGGACCGTAACGGATCCCCGTTATTAGATCATGTGGACGTTCAGAACGTCGTCTCTGTCCTTATTCTCTGAGCGTAACTCTCTTTAGCAGGATTTCAGTTGATAAATTAATGTAAGAAAATGCTAAACTAAATCCTCCTGTTCTATCTTTAATAGCTTAGAATTTAAATTAGATTTTAGATTAATTTAATCCCAACAGGAAGTGAGGAGCACAAAACCATCCAGAAATGAGCATTTCAAAATATTTGCAAAAGCAAGAAACACTGTTGGTTTTTGTTTTATAGGAAACAGTAAATTTAAATTCACATTTTCCGTTTACATAAAGTACTTTTTAGGGAAAAAGCTGCAGGTCTTTAGTCAGAAATTACAGTCCCAGCTTTTTGTGTTTTGTTTATAAAAGGTAATATATTAACTTAGCCTCCTCCTGCTTCATTTTTTTTAGTTTCTCTTAATCTTAAGTGTGCAATTATAGAATTAATCTAGTTTCTCTCTTTTGTTTCATTAATAAATAAATGCTTTTACTTCTTCCATCCAGCAGATGGCCATGTAGAGGGGCACAGAAAAATTCAGAATTAGAAATATTTATCCTGTGATCAGTTTGATTCTGGATTAAATGATCAGGATCAAAAGCTTTGAAAAAGTGGCCCCGGGATGGGAGGGTTCTGTTATTTGGGCTTCGATCCTGTAACTGTCCAGCTCTAGTTCCATTTGGTTTATAAGTTTGCAGCTGTGCGACCTTAATAATTTAGGAAAAGTTTAACAGCTCCTTCAGTTGGACTGTGAGTGAAACTGAACCTCTTTCTGTTCTCATTGTTTTTAGCTGTCCAAGCTGCTGGTAAGTTGGTAGAGTTTGAGTGTCTGTGTGTGTGTGTGTGTGTGTGTGTGTGTGTGTGTGTGTGTGTGTGTGTGTGTGTGTGTGTGTGTGTGT
>JAVSBU010000054.1:4304162-4314344 GCA_033118015.1 Loricariichthys derbyi | reverse complement strand
GCGTTATTTACCGACTCTTAACAGGTTAAACAAAAACGAATCAGCTAAACATTCAGTGGCATTCAACACTATTTACTACATTATATCCATTCAGCTTAAGTAGATATGACCACTAGATCTTTAAAGTAATATGTCTTAGAAAATGCAGAACAAAACAAATGCGAAACAAGTGGGCGGAAAGTGGACTCAATGTCAATAAGCGAACTGTAAGAAATCATCTAAAAGAAATGGGATTTACATACAGAAAAGCTAAACAAAAACCATCATTAACACCTAAATAAAAAAGGACAAGGTTCCAACGGCCTAAAGAAAAGTAATCGTGGACTGTGGATGACTGGATGGAAGAGATTTTCATTGATGAATCGCGAATCTGCATCGGGCAAAGTGATGATGCTGGAACTTTAGTTTGGTGCCAGTCCAATGAAGTTTATGAAGATATTATCTCTTAATGCCAGAAGGTTGGAATATAGTAAAATAATAGTTTTGTGACATGTCTGTTATTAACTTTTTTTTCTACAAAGGTAAACAATTGGAAAAAAAAATCATCTTTCAACTTTAAATTAAATTTAGCATAGGTGAAATTACAGAACACAAACCACTGCTGAATGCATGGGAGAATATTAGATGTTTTATTGTTAGTTTAGTATTTAGATGTCTGTGCCTTTAGCATTGGACGTTAGCCTGCCATGTGTTAGCACCATGCGTAATGTGTTATTACTCTATTGTGAGCAATGCTACACGCCGTGAAGTTTGTGGCGGTAAGAGCCAACTACTGCGAACAGTTCCTGAGGACCTGCTTTCAAATGTTTTCAAATCCTGGATGTGATTCGCCTTTACAGAATGTTTTCATTGGTTGTATTGATAAGTTTAGTTATTGCGTCGTGTGGATGAAGTGTAAGATAGAAACAATGAACGAGTTTCAGCATTTGACTTATACATCTATCTAAAACTCTCTTAGACATTTGCACCTTCATCTGAAGGCCATCACGCTGTAGTTTGTCCACATAATCAAAAGAAAATCGTAAAGGTACTATGATGTAGTACCAACATACGACCACAAGATGTCCCCCATTTGAACAGCGTAATCTACGTAAGGCGGGGCTTTACACAGCAGCCAATCAAATGCAGGCAAAAGGAATAAACTCAATTGTATTGGTTATTACAGCTGAGCTTTTTTATGCTCTGTGAGATGAAAGGTTTGAGGTGAGACTGAAAAATCAGGTCCAAATCTGAGTTTCATGGGAAATCTCATGGACTGGTGGGCTCTTTAGGTTGTACTTAGTCAAGTGAATTCCCAGTTAGGCTCCAATGCCCTAATTTAATGCACATATGCTTGAATTTTAAGATGGTAACAGCTATAATGATGAGTATCTGCTAAATGAATAAATGTGACAGGAACCTTTGCATTTCAAACTGGTACCACTGGTATTGAAACAGGAAACTACTGGTTTTGGGACTGGCACTTTTGCTGGTGGAACAGGTACGTTTTTAAGGAAATCAGACTCTTGGTATTACAGCATTTTAACAGCGACCTAAGGTTAAGGGTCATTCTCAGTGGCTCATAGTGGCAGTTTCCAGTATAGTCAGGATGTGACCCATCAACTTTTGGGCCAACCTTCTGGTCATAGTCCAGTGCCTAAACCACTGCTTCACCACTATATTCCTTGTGGCACTGAATGTGGAACTGAAACAGGGACCATTCCATGGTTATGGAAGATGAACCTTTGATCTAGGGACTAGAAAATTTGATTATTGGAACCTTTTAGTAATGTAAAGGAGCCTTTGCTAGTTAAACTGGGACTTTGGTTAGTGGAACCAGACATTGTTATGGTACTCAAAACATTTGCACCATAGTAGGAACCTTTGGTACTGGAACTAGATCAAATGACTGGATACTGTAACTAATCTTTGCCTTTGAAATCAGACTCTTGGTATTAAAGCTACAATTTGAATCTGTTAATATGTTTCAATCCTTTGTACTATAAAAAGAACCTTTGATACTGAAACTGAACCTTCAGTACTTAAGATTTTACTGGTTTGTTATGGAGTGTAGTGGTTAAGCCACAGGACCAGTAGGTTCAGTTTTCAAATCCCCCAGTTTTTCCCTGGTTCTAGAGAACACCAGGCCTAGATTTAAACAAACCCCAGGCACCAGTTCATTGGAGGGCTAAAGGTCTGCTTTTGAAGTGCTTTTAAAAGTGCTTTTGGTACAGGAAATGTTACTTTTGGTCATAGAACTTTTGTACAGAAATTAGATCTTAGGTGCTGGAACTGGATTATTTTACACTTGAACCCAACTTTTGGTACTAAAACAGAAATATTTGGTGCTGGACTGTCAAAAAAGCAGGTGCAGCTTTCAGCAGGACTTGCAGGACTTCAGCAGGATCTGTCTGAGCCAAGTGGCAGCTTTTTTTGTTGCAGCGCTCAATGAACTGTGGGTGTTTGCTCCTCAGTGAAGTTCACACAGTAGGGATCAGGAAATGCACCTGAATGTCCGAAGTGTTGATGATGGAAATCTCACCTTGTCAGAACTTCCTCTGCTTGATTCTGATCAGTGGCAGAAATGATCAGGATCCAGATTAATTGCTCAGGGTGAGAAGTATAAATCTGCAGCCTTCAACGATGTCAGAAGTGTTTTGATGGCACGTTAAGACCTGAACATGTTAATCAGCTATGAAAGCAAACAGAGGTAATCACCACGGCCCGCTTCGGCTCTCTTTTACTTAACTTCAGTTCCTGAGCAGCTGTGAGGCTCTGTGCAGGGAAACATCTCCAGGTCTGATGGTTTTACAGATTCGGTACCAGGTTCATCTGCTTTAAAATGATCACTCACCTTCACTGCTGCTGGTACGCCGTGATTTATGGGTTATTGTAGTGCACACGGTCCTCATAATTACGGGTTTTACGGGAGGTTAAAAACATTGTATACTTAAAGTCTCATACAAAAGTTTTGGCACCCTTGTTTCTCCTCTGTGTTTTAAAATATATACGTTTGCATTAAAACTGATACGTCCCTTCCTCATTAAAATGTACTGGACTGTAGGGATTGGACATGGACTCCCATCCTGTTTCCTCCACTTGATTTATATGCCCTGACTGCCCCCAGCTGTTCAAATCTCCCGAGCCAAGTCATAGCAGAACTGGTCCAATAATATTTA
Organism: Loricariichthys derbyi; assembly: GCA_033118015.1. Lineage (NCBI taxonomy): Eukaryota > Metazoa > Chordata > Actinopteri > Siluriformes > Loricariidae > Loricariichthys > Loricariichthys derbyi. The sequence continues at coordinate 4,311,186 of JAVSBU010000054.1, read as the reverse complement.
AAGGGAATTTGAAACCTCCATCCAACAAACGAGTTTGCAGATGCCAAAGACGACAAGTGATGTTTGTTTCCAATGGCAAGTGCTGTGAATTCTGCAGGGTGACTAGATGTTCCTGACTGAATTTAACACAGGGTGAATATAATAACATTACACAATAACTATTGGTTCTGGAGCTGGAAACTTTGGGCCAGGAACAAATAATGTTTGTAGGGAAAATTAACACTTAGGTACCGTAACAAACTGGCACATTTACTATAGTATATACTAGAGCTAAAATATTTCTTATTGTAATTGGACCCTTGGTGCTCTGGAAACAATAGAACTTAAGTTCTGGTACTGAAATCTTTGCTTTTGAATTGTGGAACTGGAACTATGAAGAAGAGGTATTTTTTGTATATTAGAGAATTATTTTTAATAGAGAAATTAGTTTTTTGTGTTTTAACTAGAACCTCTGTCTCCTGAACTTTGGGGCTGGTACTGAAGCAGCAGCCTTTAATACTAGAACCAGAACATTTGATACTGTGCCTGGAATAGTCAACTTTTTGAATCAGACTCTTGATATCCCAGCAGGAATCAGTGACGCTGAAAGTGAAACCTTAGTCCTGGAACTGGAACATGTTGTGGAATATTCGTCTTTGAAACTGCTTGTGTTAGAACAAATCTTTGGTACTAGAACTGATACAGGAACTAGAACCTTAGGTACATACAGTATTATGGTAATGGAGCTAGTACTCTGAAACAGTTGCCATTGAATTGAGAGAGGAAGCTTTGGATCTAAAATGGAACCTTTACTACTATTCTTTATTTATTGGAACTAGAACCTCTACTACTTTAACTGGAACCTTTAAGTTTTGAAACTGGTTTGTATGGTACTGTAACTGTAAGTTAATTTTTTAAAACTCTGAATTCAACCACAGACATATTCCAACTATTCACAATAAGTATCGGTCAATCTCAATATACTCAAATGTCCATTATAAAGGACATAAATGAATGGGCCGGGTATCAGAAGTATTTAATATGTAATATGTAAAATAAGTAGAGATCGACTTTTTTAGTTCTGGTTAAATTTCCTCCTGAGACCTGACCCATTCATTTATGTCCTTTATAATGGACATTTGAACAGAAATTGTAAGTTTTTCCCTTGGTTCTGAGGATATACATAGGAAAAAATAAAAAAAGGACTTACTATTGATTATTTGATGGTCTTCAGTAGATCTAGATGATAAAACGTCTTATTGAACATGTGACTTGTGGTCTGTTCCCTAATTTTCAGTGGTAATACATTAGGGTAACAGGACTGAGCGAAAGTCTGAGGACACGACTAAAATGTATGTTACAGAAAAATATTATGGATTTTTTATAAATAGAAATTAAGCCATAGAAGAGATAGGGACTGACACAACTCTTCGTCTTTTTCTTTTGGCTTTTCCCTTTTCAGGGGTGTCCATAGCGAGTCATCCTCCTCAATCCCACCCCATCCTCCGTGTCCTCTGTCCCCACCCCAACCACCTCCATATCCTCTCCAACTGCTTCCACACATCCACTCCCCGTCCCCCTCCTGGCAACTGCAGAGTTTCCACCCTCAGTCCTACACTCTTGACTTTCTTCATCTCTTCTTGTCTCCTCACTCGTCTCCCTCCTCGTGGTCTTCGACTAACGGTGATGTCGGTTAGATGAACTCACATGTTAGTTTTGGCAAAGTGTTTTACATCGGATGCCCTTCCAGACACAACCCTCACCATTTACCCGGGCTTGGGACCGGCAGAAAAAGGTACATTGGATAGTGACCCATAGTGGCTGGTTTAGGGACTGACACAACAATGCAAAAAATATTTCACAAGGATTTTAATTATTATATTTAATTGTAATAATATTTGAGACAAGGCACAGGTAGCAAATGGCATTTCTCAGTGTTCTAAGTAGTTTTTAATTACATATCTTATATTTGTAATTGCAGCACTGTGCAGGACACTTTGCTTAATAATGAAATGTTTTTTTTACAGTTAATTACTGTAATTATCTACACATGCATTGCACTGGGGACGGAAAAAGCAGCTATTTGGTGGAATGGTTCTTGTATTGTTTGTATTTGTAACTATCCTTTGTTCCCAGAACCTAAATTTACATTTATGGCATTTAGCAGACGCTCTTACCCAGAGCGACTTACAATTTATATAATTTTACAATCTGAGCAATTGTGGGTTAAGGGTCTTGCTCTAGGGCCTAACAGTGAACCCTGAACCTTCTGGTCCATAGTCCAATTCCGAACTGTGAACGTATCCCATTGGTAATTATACAGTTACCTTCTTCAGTCACTGGTAACTTTGGTACCACATTTGGTACTGAAATAAGACCCTTGGTGCTGGAAGAGATGGACAGTGGTAAAGGACTGTGACGTGGTTTAGATTAATCTGCTTAACTGGACCTTTTTAGCACCGGTTCTGAAGCAGAAACTGTTAAATACAGTTTCTTCTGTTTGAGAGTATGCTGTGTATTTCTCATTGGCTTTTGTTTGGTGCTGTTTATGACCATAATTTGAAAGCGTATGTATTATATTACTTACGTAGTCCTTTGTTCAATTGCTTCTTCAAACATTGTTTGAGAAAGAAATACAAATTCTCATTAATTATGAACACTGAATGTACGAGCATGACAGCACTTCATAGAGCTGCAGAAGCCACACATGGAGCAGATTATTAAGCGGAGCAGATTCTGAACCAGTCAGAAAGAACAAACTGCCAGAGACTGTCAGATCCAACAGCCAGCTGAAGTAATTCACAGCTTCATTGTGAGACCATTAAGGGCCGCAACTAAGGGGCTTCTGTTTCAAAATATTTTGTCAGGCCTTCAGTGAGAGAAGAACGGCCCTGTCTGGCACTATGTGTGAGTCCAACACAATGACTCATTGTACTTGGGAAGGGAGGGTTTTGGGGTTCACAACTCTTTGATCTTCTGCAGTTTGGCTTCGGCCGCCCTGGTGGAAGAGAGAAACTAGATTATCCTCCATCTGGTGACCTGAACGAGACCGTCGACATGCAGGCCCGTTCCATCTCCATTACGCTCACGACCCTTGGGGTATTTGTAAGTGAAATCATGTCAGTTCCCGTGGTAATGTGATGCGCCGCAACAGGTGGTTAATACTTCCATAGATACCATGTACCACATTACAAAACACCAAACACTGGATTTATTAGCATTTCCATGGTGTCGAGTGACTCCTAAATCATAAGACCTCTCGACAAGGCCCTTCCTATTCCCGTTTTGTCAGTGGAAAACTCTGACCTACATTTATATCAAATTAACAGCGCTCTCTTGTTGCAGCCGTCCAGATAGAGGCTACTACGAGCCTTGAGAAAACAAACTATAACACTGTAACACAGGCCAAAATGTTGGGGAGAGCAAGTAAATCCTACCAAGTGCCTTCAATGGTTCATTGTCCAGCCAGAACAGCTTACGTAAGAACACCTCCCTGGTTCTCACATTTAATTTCGGCTTCATAAATTTAGATCATGACTTAAGGCTGGTCTTTGGCGCATGCTGACATACGCAATGTGGCCTAAGGTTTTTGGACATTCCAAAGTCAAGGTTATTAATATAAACTTGGCCCCATTTTTGTGAATTCAGTTCAGTCTAATAATAGATATTCTCATAAAGTAGTCATAAGGCTCGAGTCTAGACTCCAAATAAGCAGCCAGAGGAAAAATGGAAGAAAAATAAACCTCACTGGGACGCAATGACGCCTTGAGAGGGGGACTCATGTTCCAGACATATTATTAGTTTTTGCCTAGACAAATATTAAGAAAATGAAGCTGTGTTGTGAATATGAGGCTAGACAGAACTACAGTTTTAGTTTAGCTATAAATTATTATAAACCCTGCAGGAGATCTCCATTCTTCAGAGCTCAACCAGCTTAAGCTAGGCTTAACTTATCCACATTTTTGCTGGTTGATGGCTCATAAATGGTAAGTCCTAACACGGTTAACACCTCACCTAGACACACGTTCAGAACCACCTTAATTCTTCATGTCATCGTTTCAGCAAGGTGCTGGAAACCACTGTGCTCATAAAGGGATGCACATGGTCAGCAACAATACTCAGGTAGGCTGTGATGTTTTAACGAAGCTCCATTTGTATGAAGAGGCCCAAAGCGTGGTAAGAAAACCCCTTTCACACCAATTACACCACCACCTGAACCATTCATACAAGGCAGGATGGATCCACGCTTTCATGTTGTTGACCCGAACGTCCAGCAGAAATCAATACTCATCAGACCAGGCAAGGTTTTTCCAAACTTCTATTGTCCAGTTTTGGTTGAGGCCGTGCGAATTGTAGCCTTAGCTGCAGGGGGATTGGCTGTGTCTGAGGGAGGGGCAAGTGGACAGTCGAACTGTCCTCCAATGAGTGGGACTGGAAACCCGCTCAGGGCACGTCCTAGTCCATAGCCATTATAAGCTAACAGGGATCAGTGTTAATTATGGTAGCTGATTTTCATTTAGTTTTAGTCTATTGAAAATGTTTACATTTTAGTGAGTTATAATTAAATAAAAAATAGTCATGGAGTTTCAAATGTTTTACTCTTTTACTATTATTTACGTACTAGATATTACTAAGTTTCATAAACAACATACAAAATGCTGAGAGCAGCTTTACAGCCTGTAAGTTACAGAGTGTAGTGAGCATACAGGAGGAGAAAACGGGCTCCGTCCCAAATGAATGTGCTTAAAGCCATTCTTCCTCTTGGTTAAGTCACTAAAGAGCAGATTTTCAGGTGAGCTTTAGTTACAGCCTGTAAGTTACAGAGTGTAGTGAGCATGCAGGAGGAGAAAATGGGCTTTGTCCCAAATGAATGCACTTAAAGCCATTCTTCATCTTCGATAAGTCACTAAAGACCAGATTTTAAGGTGATCTGTTGTTCCAGTCTGTAAGCTACAGAGGGCAGTGAGCATGCAGGAGGAGAAAATGGGCTCCGTCCCAAATGCATGCTCTTAAAGCCATTCTTCCTCTTGGTTACGTTACTTAAAGAGCGGATTTTAAGGTGAGCTGTAGTTACAGCCTGTAAGTTACAGAGTGTAGTGAGCATGCAGGAGGAGAAAATGGGCTCCGTCCCAAATGCACATGCTTAAAGCCATTCTTCTTCCTCTTGTTGATGTTACCAAAGAGCAGAGTTTAAGCTGTAGTTACACTCTATTGTATTGTAGGGTGCAATTTGGGACAGAGCCGTGGCAAACGCTAATATGGAACGAGCATAAAGTGAGAAGCAGAGCTACAGGATCTGCATGCGACATAACACCCAGATAAACCAAACGTGAAAAATGATCCATGACATTGTTCCATTTTAATTTGTTCATGAACACTATAATACATTTTATCTTCGTCTCGTTTTCGTTGTGCAAAAATAGGATGCTGACCAAACCCAGAATAAACTTTATAAACTATTATTAAATGCTTGTGGTCCTACAGTCTGATATGACTTGTTTTAATACCAGAAACTGACATCTGACTCATTTTATTACAAATTACATTACATTATTACAAATTACAGTCTTAATACCTGATTCAAAAATCAAACACTAAACTGAGTTTGGATATTCAAATGATTGTGGATGCATCTTTAACTAACGGCAGTGGGAAAAAAATGGCCTCCATCAACTTTATAAAAGTATCCTGGCCAATAACTCTAATCCTTTTTTTACTTTTTTTTTATCTTCTGTACATTTAACACTCTTTATTTAAAAAAGAGAAACGTTTTTTTATGCTATTAGCTTACACATATCTACAACCCAGACATTTACTTCCACTCGGTTCAAGTTCTCTACATAACGTCTCTAGAAAAATTACATCTCAACTTCGTGTGCCAGCTTGTTCTAAACCACCATGTCTGTGGATCGTGTTCTTTTCTGATAATGAGCTCTTACAGTTCGAGAGACGATAAAGACTACGCGGTACACAGAGCGTCCAGCTGTCCAGGGTTCAAATACTTCACTACCTCCTTAATGCCATCTTCACATGTTCCGTTCCTACTAAAGTCTTTCTCTCGGTCTTCCTCCTCCTCCTTGAACTTTCTCCAGGTTTCTGGATTTAAAATAAACAGTACATATGAATAAGGGATTGTGCTGAAGAAAGTCAGGCTTAATGACTTTAATTCTGCTGCACTGTGCAGGGCTTTGTTTAGAAAGAAGAACAAGCTGTTATATACAGGTATGCGCTGCTTAACGCCTGTCCGATCGCATTAACTGCCGAGATTTTTATAATAATTAAATTAAAATGAATCATAATAGGAAATAAAAATCTTTAACTCTGGATGTTGTTTGTCAGTGCCTAGTTACCTGAACAGCCAATCAGAGCTGTCCATCATTCAATCAAAAGCTCAATACCTTACATCCCTTGCTTGTTAGCTCACTTTTGGATTAGAGACTGTTCTAACTCGGTTGACTATTTTTATTCATGTCATTAATTTCTGCTACTTATTTGTACCAAGCTGTAAATAGCATTCATGTGTGTATCTGTCCTATCGTAAGTAGTACTTCTTTAGTTGTTCACCAACTACCTGTATATTCTCTGTAATCTAACCTATAATTATATAACCTTGTGCACGTTGAGTCTCTCGTTTTATCTAGCTGATCTTCCGTGTTGCTCCAAATGCTGTCTGTCAATGTATTTTTGGATTCTCTCGAATGTATCAGGTCCGTATTTTCTTTAATTAGCGTGAATTTCCATAAATAAATTAATTAATTAAAGCAGTGGCGATGCAGTAGAGATGCTGTGTAAATGGTAGCGTTCCATTAATGTTTTCAGAGATATCTCTGACTCATTTACTTATAATTGCATGCAGTTTTTTGGTGAAAATATTCTTTATACAGTAATACCTCGTTTATCGTGGGAGATGCGTTCCAGAACCACCCGCGATAAATGAAAATCCACGAAGTAGAAACGGTATATTTTTGTAAGTATTTATACACTATATTAAGGCTTTATAAACCCCTTAAAAAGCCTAACCACGGCTGAACTCAATTAGGTGTGC
>JAVSBU010000054.1:4266051-4280187 GCA_033118015.1 Loricariichthys derbyi | reverse complement strand
GGGTGGTTATAGTTTGAGAGGTGATTCCCATAATTACTGAAAGCAATACTTCTGGAGTCTTTTCTTTTGTTTGTAAATATATATGTAAAAAACATGAGTCTAAACGCAGCACCAGGAGGGGTAACGTCTCACAAGTTTTAGCATAAATATTGAGTGCTAAATTCTCTTGAAAATATGTTCGAGGACTGAAATGTTTGAGCAGGAAGCCATTAGAGTATTGAGGTACCACTGTATCTGGAGGCAAAGAACCTCGGCCACAACCAACCTACTCACCCAATGGTGACTCATCCTCATCCATCTCACCACTTCTTTGTCTTCTTCTTCTTCTTCTTCTTGATCTTCTTGTTCTTGTTTTTCTTCTTCTTCTTCTTCTTCTTCTTGTTATTGTTCTTCTTCTTCTTCATCTTCTTGTTCTTGTTCTTCTTGTTCTTCTTCTTCTTCGTCTTCTTCTTCATCATCTTCTTCATCTTCTTTTGGCTTTTCTCTTTTCAGGGGTCTCCACAGTGAGCCGTTCACCTCCATCTCACTCTGTCCTCTGCATCCTCTGTCCTCACACCAACTACTTCCATGTCCTCTCTAACTGCATCCATATATCTTCTTTGAGTTTATTATAATATTTACTATTGTTATCTCTTTATATTGTTGCAGTCAATAATGTTAATGAATAATTAATTATGTAATTACTGCATCTTCACAGTTTGTTTAATTGATTTTATATTTTAACCTCGTGATCTGTCGTATGAACCAGTTTTACTGTGCTGTGATTTGAACAGTCATTGTAAAGCCTGCACTGTCTTTTTAATAATCATAACTATTCAATAAAGCAGATTGTCCACAGTCTGTTTGAGAACTGAGCATCGACAAATGCATGCGAGTCCAACAAATCAGGCTTGCTTGGATTGGCCCAAGTTCTTCAAGGGTTGCCAGTTTGAATCTCTTGTGTGATTTGCTCCTTCCAGGAAGGCCCGTATGTGATGCTGAAGAAAAACTGGGAGCTGTACGAGGGTAATGACAGGTATGAGGGATACTGTGTGGATCTGGCATCTGAGATCGCCAAGCATATTGGCATCAAATACAAGATCTCGATTGTTCCGGATGGGAAATACGGAGCTCGGGACCCAGACACGAAGATCTGGAACGGCATGGTTGGGGAGCTGGTGTACGGGGTAAGAGCTACTCCGTGCATACTGAGATTTTGGACAGTCTAAAGAATTTCCTTCCAGTAGTAGATCATTAATTAACTATTTATCTGTACCTTTGACAATTAAACGTTCACTCGAAAGGAGGCGCAGAGCCGAGGGGTGAAGAGTCGTGCAAAGTAGGAAATATACCCAGCCTTTTGGCCAACTATGTAGTTTTAAAGACAATCTTTTAACCTTACAGTGCTCTATCATGCCACTAGTGGTCAAAAAATGCATTGCAGCAATAATTTCTCAAAGACCTTAAAGGGTTAAAACCCTTGCGGAGGCTGAAAAATATCATTACAGTGTAAAAGGGTCATTTTTACATGTAGAACTGAGACTTTCTGAGTATATGTGCACTTTTTAAAGTCTCATTCACACAGTGTTTTATTTTAAATAGTACTATTATATAAAACACAGTATGAAGATATTTAGCGCAGTACTGTAATGTTCAGTACAGTCACCTTTTTTTTTTTTTTAATTTGTGGACTTGTGGACTTACCTTGGTTTACGATATATTCAAACTCCGATGGATTTGTCGGAATTTTAAGTCAGCGGTTTGATTGTACTACTCTTGTTTAGAATTGATTATTAGGTTATTATTATTAAGGTTTGCTTTTCTAAATGCCTGTGCTATAGAACAAAAGGAATTCTATGGCCAAACATTAGGCTGCATTATATGCTGTTGGAGATTTATTCCATCTTCTAGGTGCAAGATTATACTTTGAGCTAAAATGTTCACTTGAAGGGCAATCAGAGAGCATGCAATGTGACAAGACAAGCTGCAGTCTGGTTATTAGCATCATCCTTCTAAGTCGAATAATACTTCTTGTAGAGACGTGATGTGGAAAAAGTGTCAGCAGTTTCCCTAAACCTTAAATCCAAAACACAATCCTCACAACTCTGAATAATAAAAAATCACAGCACCCTGAACTACATTAATATTAATTCCACAATATAGCCAGTCTTGTCATCTGGTTGATTTTTGCTGAATATGGGAAATGCATAAGCCTTTACATTTTGTACTTTCTCTATAAAACTAAATGTCAGCCTATTATGGTAAGCGTTCGTTTCTTTTTTGTGTTAGTTTCTACCCATGCAAAACTCAGATAAGGTTGAGAGTTTGCCATGTCACGACGGTAAACGTGTTTGTGGATTTACCATGAAAATCTGCAGCCAATTTTTCTTTCTTGTCCTGTAAGCATAATTGTGTGAATTGATTGGATCGCCCCGCTCTCGCTGAATTAAACCTCACGGATTAGTGCCGTCGATTTTCCACCGTTAACACGCAAAGCCGTGTCCAATTAGAGAGACTGCACAACATGAATGTGTGATGTGTGAAAGGAGAAAAGTAAATGCACAGTTTAGTCTTGATTTTTCTGCACCCTAGAGTTTATTGATCCGTTTTTAGCCCCATTGTCTTACCAACTCTACAAACCTGAATCAGCAAAGCAGCCAGCTAGTTATGTTTGATGATGTTTGTTGATTAGAACACCATTAGGAATGAGAGACATATCGAATGTTTAAGCACACTACTGAAGGCTAACAAAATAATTTGTAAACCCCGTGGTAAATGAATAATGTCTGACCTCCATCCGAGTCATAATAGATAAACATTTGACCTAAATTAAATCACAGCATCAAATGCAATTTATGTCTTTATATAGTAAATATATTGATTAATCAGCCCGGGCTTTAAAAAGTATGCAAACCAATCACCTTGGGAGGAGCAGGACTCAAAAAGGGATCCAACCTCACTGGGAGGCCTCAATGTTCTACATAAGAATTAAGCTAAACTTAATTTATCCAGTTAATAGGTTTATAGTAATAGATTAAATAAATAGAAGATAAAGAAAGTGTGGTAGCCCAGCAGTTAAGGCGTTGGACTATGGACCAGAAGGTTCAGGGTTCAAATCAAACCACTGCCCAAAACAAAGATCTCCACCTGTGTGGGGGCGGAGCTATGATGTTAGGTTGCTGCTGCAGTTCTAGGTCAGGTCTCGGTTCAGTAACATTATGAGCCCAAACAATGAGATCAGCTGATACCTGAATATACGGACCCACCAGGTTATTCCATCAATGGATTTTTCTTCTCTGATATCACATCCACATTCCAAGATGATCCAATACCAGGATTCATCAGGTTGAAAATGTGAGAGAGTGGTTCAGGGAGCATGAGACATCATTTACACACATGGATTGGCCACCACAGAGTCCTGACCTGAACCCCATTGAGAATCTTTGGGATGTTCTGGAGAAGGCAGTGGGTCCAAATCTCTATCATCAATACAAGATCCTGTGGAAAAATGAATGCAACTCTGGACAGAAATAAATGTGACATCGCAGAAGCTTATGGAAATGATGCTGTAATCAAAGCTAAAGGTTCTACAACTAAATATTAGTGTGTAACTTTTTTGGCAGTGTATAATGTAATATTTTGGACAGTATAATAAAATATATAATAGAAAACTATGAGAGAATAATGTAAATAAACAAAATACTGAATAAAATAACAGAAAATATGCAAGTCCTTTAGAGAGTCACTGTAGGACAATCTCAAGTCTGTGAAGATTCTCCGTCATCCATATCATAGTAACAGTGGGTGGTGGAAGAGAGCAACTGGATTTGCTTGTAGACACTTGAAGACGTTTCAGCTCTCAACCGAAAGGCTTCTTCAGTTCAAACTGACTAGTAGGGAGTATCAGCTATTTATCTTCTCATGGATGAAAAGATCATATGGGGTGTGGCTGTGTCGTCCTGTTGCTGTGGGTCCCTGGAAGCTGGGTGTGAATGGCCTCAAGAGTCATTTGGGTGCTCGGTGGATGGCCCATTAGGGTGAACAATGGAACGCTGATTCTCTCTGTCCTCCTGTGCATCACTGAAACCAGCTGGGTTTTGGTGTGCATTCAGTTGTTTAGAAAGTGTGCCAAGGACTGCATTGTAGGTGGCTGATAGTTGATGTCTTAGCCCCCCACCTTTGTTCAGTGATGGCCATTCCAGGTTAACAAAAATGGATTGTTTAACTCCTCGCTCAGGACAGTCTCGTTGTAGGACAATCTCGTGTCTCAGTAGGAAAGTTTTGATGCCATGGAATGCACTGTCACCAGAGGATGGAGGGAGTTACTGTCCTCTGTGTATTTTAAGTCTTCTGTTGTTAAGTTACTTGAATGCTTTGGCATGGTGCCTTTTCGAATTTTTCCCATTTCCATAATAGTTAGGCTAACATTTCAGGACTTAAGGCAGTAAAGCAGTAACTCCTGGTGCTCTATCAACATGCTTCATGGGTTGGGACAAGGTTGAAAAAACACCGCCGTCCTTAGAACATTAGCCAGGAAGCATTGTGGAACATCCAGGTGGTCTTTTGTGAACTTGAGATTTGCGGTAGTTTGAAGGCTTATTATTCAGTGGATTATTGTTCAGTGTTTATAGGGGGTGGGGGTGGGGGGATATAAACAGAGCACATTATAGAGATTTGTACAAGTCTTTTGCTGTTACCCTTCTTCTAAACTTCTTTAAAACCTTTTATACGGGTGCACATTTTGCTCTTGGTGTAGTCTTTGCACACCCATGCCCAAGCAGAGGAGCAACAACAATAAAATTAGTTTCAATCAAACACAGTTTTTATTGTAGGGGCTTTATGAATGATTTTGCAGCTCATGGTTCATGTAAACAGATTATCCCTGTTTTATTAAAAGGACAGGACATGTCCACATTCCACACAGCCAAACCCAGTTTATTAACTGGAACCTTTCCACATATTATTTTGGACAGTGATTAATGAATCAATATGCTCCATAAAAACCTTAAAGAGTTTGGTTTGTATGTGGTGCATTTAGGTAGAATGTTTTAATCTACTATAATGACTTGGATGAAGACCAAAGTAATTAATGCAGGTAATTCCAAAGGGTTTCAGACTTTTCTTGAAGGCATCAGCCATCATCTTGAGTGTTACTGAACATGATGTCTTATTTTCATGAGGAAAAATATCTTCTTCCTCACTGATGATGTACTAATGAATCGTCCTCCTGTTTTAGAAAGCGGAAATCGCTGTGGCCCCATTGACCATCACTCTGGTCCGGGAGGAGGTCATTGACTTTTCAAAACCTTTTATGAGCTTGGGCATCTCGATCATGATCAAAAAGCCGCAGAAGTCCAAGCCGGGCGTGTTCTCCTTCCTGGACCCGTTGGCCTACGAGATCTGGATGTGCATCGTGTTCGCCTATATCGGCGTGAGCGTGGTGCTCTTCCTGGTCAGCCGCTTCAGCCCGTATGAGTGGCACACCGAGGAGCCCGAGGAGGGCACCGACGGTGCGCCCAGCGACCAGCCCCCCAACGAGTTCGGCATCTTCAACAGTCTGTGGTTCTCGCTCGGAGCCTTCATGCAGCAGGGCTGCGACATCTCACCCAGGTGAGTGCTTAATTTCTCACCTCACCCGCCCTAATCACGACAGGGTGGCCTTTTTGTAGAAATACTGATTGAAAAGTGGAATTAGTCTCTTAACCTTGGGTTAGCTCATGAAAGGGTTCCGTCAGGAATTGATATGGTAATCCGAAGCACCTGAAATAGCTGTGCAGCGGCGTAGTTACCATGGTAATGTCCGAAAAGTGCATGCAATTTGCAAAGAGCAGAACGAGGGCTGAGAGGCACTTATTCAGGTTCTGTCGAGGTCTAACCTTAATGCAAATGGATTTATGAGGTCTGCAGGGAAGGAGAAGAGGAGGAGCTACTGTCATCCTGCACCATGTGTGTGTGTGTGTGTGTGTGTGTGTGTGTGTGTGTGTGTGTGTGTGTGTGTGTGTGTGTGTGTGTGTGTGTGTCATATCTGGATCCATTGGTGTGCAACTGCATGTCTTTTCATGAACTTCTCCAATTATCACGTTCATCAGCGTCGTCTGGGCCTTGTTTCATGTCTCACCTGTGCTGTTGAACATGACATCCATTTCACACATACCAAAATGAGACGGGGCAGAAGAGGCTCATCAAGGTGAGCTAGAGTTGGTAATCAAGGCAAAAGGGACAGATGTGTGATATGATGTGGAAATATATAGCTGTCACGTGGCGGGGGATTTGAACATAAATATAAGGACCCACAAGCAGAACAGCATAAAATAACAATAATGCTTATTTAAACAAAACCAGATAAAGAACAGAACACAAGAACGGAACCAAACCACAACCAGCCAAACCTACTGACCACCGAGGATCGGCAGAAGCTAGGGTGTATGGGATCCATGTCCCAAACATAGGCAACACCATGCCAGGTGATACGGGGCAACCAGGCATCACTCCCTCGGCGCACCTGCCACTGGAATGTTTTACGGAAGCAGAGCGCGCATCCAACCAGCCAGGAGGTCGCCAAGAGTGCCTCCATGACACAGGGGAAATCCTCCTTTCCCTACACTGTCTAAGCCCCTCACATACCTCTGGGCTCCGACCCATACCCCTCCTGCCCTCTACCAAGGACAGGAGGTACCTTCATCCCTGCCAAACACTCAAAGGGACAGGGACGTGCCTTGGTCCAGGTCAGTCAGGATCTACAACAAAAAATAGAACAGGTTAGTCCAGGTACACCACTAGCTTCGCCATAGCACGCCACTGTGGACAGATCTGGAGCTACGAGTGGCATGCTATCCCTCGTGACGGGTTCGAAGCCTCAATGCCAGCTCGAAGCACCAAATCCGCCACAGCTTATTTATAGACCTGAATACAGGTGCATCTAATCAGGCCGTGCTATGGCTCCGCGCTGCCAGATGACGCTAAGTACTTCCTACATGCGGCATGGCCACCGATCACGAGGAAGACTGTCTTAAAGCACTAAGGAGCCTCCTCGTTACAATAGATATGATTTATATGCACGAACCAAGCTATAGTTCTGCCAAAAACTGCATGGCTCAAGTTAAAAATGAGTGAACAACATTAAATAAAATAAACCAATCAGTCTTTTTGTGCTACCATAATGTAAATTTAAAGGGTATTTGCACAAAAAACTGCATGCAAACGATAGATAATTGCGTATAAACATCCCTTGATGGCTGCACACAACCAAGAGGGAATGGGTCCACGTGAAAAAACACTAATTTCCAAAACAGGCAATGTAACATCACCTTGAAACACTTTAAACCTTTAATCAAAGTACAGTGGGTACAGAAAGTATTCAGACCCATTTACATTTTTTACTCTTTGTCTCATAGTAGCCATTTGCTAAAATCAAAAAAGTCAATTTTATTTCTCATTAATGTACACCCTCCTGGTGCCTACTTCACCTCCCCCCTTGGCAGGTGAGGTGGTACCTGTTACCCTGAGGAGAACCCCCACCGAAAGCGCCGACCACCGACACGTAGACGGACAGTACAGTTGGGCACTGTCCAAGGAACTAATAGGGAAAGAGCGAATGAACTGAGGTAACAGGGTACAAGCCTGAGTGCAAGAGGAAAGAACACAAACTACCCCAAAGGGGCTGGGAGGTGACGAGTAAGCCCAGGAGTGGCATGGAAATCCCTGCTTTGACATCAGGGGGAATCCCCTTTGACCTCACTAGGAGGTGGCGGGGACGCCGTTCAAAATAGGAGCAGGGAACGTGCTAATGACTAAGGGAGCGAGGGCTCCCGTTAGTTAAGAACAGGGAATGTGCAAAAGAATACGGAGAAGTGATAACGCTTTTAAATAAGTGTAGCGAACGTGCCAATAAATGAGGAAGCGAACGTGTCTTCAAATGAGAGCAACGAACGCACATGTAAACAAGGAAAGGTGATCGAGCCTTTAAATAAGCGCAGCGGATGCGCTATGAAAAAATAAAGAGAAGCGATCGCACCAAAGAGGTAGCAATCGTGCTGACACGGTAACAAGAGGCCAAGCCTCAAAAGCAAATAAACGCAAGTTTTAGAGAGCGACAAAAAGTCAAAACAACGCACAGGGATGAACCGCGAGGCAGTGTTAAAGGACGCGACAAAGAGTGGCTCTGTCGCGCTGAATTTAAAGGGCCTGTGCCCGCTGGGCTTCATTAGACTGATGATCAGCTGGGCATGCGCGATCGCTCACTGGCACGATCGGTAGCTCGAGAGGGCCCTCTGGTGGCGCGAGTGAGGGCTGTGACAGCTTTGACCAGCTGTTCATGGTACAACGTCCAGAGTTAAAAGACAGATATGTATTTCCTGTTATAATTTAATATAATTTTTAAGAACTGAATCGTTAAAGTGAACGGACCTTGATGGGGTGGTTGTTAATCGTTGCTTATCTGTACTATTAGAATAATCAGTGTTCATCTTTAGATCCTATGGATAGCACAAGCCACAGAATGAGACGTACCAATGCTAACCAGAATGCACTTTACAGTCCAACAACTGGACTTTAATCCGGGTTTGTGTCACGATGTCAGTTGTTGAAACCATCTGTGTGGCTCGTGATGTGCATGACAGAGGTGTGCCTGCTGTGCTATTGTGTGTCTGGATTGCTTTTAAATTCTCACCCTCTTGGTAAACAGTGGGAGGTCTGTCAGCATCATGAGGGTCATGGGGACTGTATACCATTACTGTGCGCTCACCGTCCTCACGTGCTCATTTGTTCAACCAAAACAAAAAAAAAGCCCCAGAGAGGAAATGCTCATCGCCATGTTCTAGAGCCAGCTGGCTGTTTTGTTATTTGTTTGTGCCCATTTTGCTCACCTGCTGGGTTGACCCTTTCTGTAGCTTTCTGTGACGCCAGTGCTTTCGCACTCGCTCATTCTGCCTTGACCGTGTTAGAGCTTTTTAAGACCTTTTTATCAAAAGAGGAGAGCCAAAAATGGACTCTATTTTTCAGCCCCCTACTAGGTAAGAAATGACTCACATGACAGGACACGGGGAGCAAAGAAGCAATTAAAAGAACAGCCGAGCTGCAAGACAGAAGGTACTTAAGACTGGCATCGGAACCATAGAGTCCAGCAAGGTGATCCTATAGCCTGCTCCAAACAGTGCTATAGCGGCCTTATGGTTTTGATCCATTGTAAGACTCATTTAGGTCTGTAAGAATATTTCATCCACCAACCCAATGTAGACCTGATAAGGATGCATGAATTGTAGAGGAGACTGAATGATGCCAGAGGAAATCGGGACCTGCAGTGACATTTTACAGTCGTAGCCCACTGTCCAAACTCCAGCCATAACTCAAAGTATTTTAACATTTAACAACATAATTCAAAGCTTTAACTTTAGCTTTAGGGTGCAGTGGGTGCCTTCTGACCCTACGCTGTCTATGGCCTTGACAGTTACCTCGGCCCTCCCGGTGCCTACTCCACCTACCCCCTTGGCAGGAGAGCCAGTACCTTTATGTCTAAGGGAGTGGGCACCCACCTTAGACACAGCAACTGAGGCGTGCATGGCAGCAGGGCAGAGGAAAAAAGGGATATGAAGAGGACAGGGGCGGAACTGGAAACTGAAACGATAATAAGTCTGCCCAAATATTAGAATGTGTGACCTTTCTTTGGCCATGCTATGTAATTTTATATATATGGTCATTATACCTTTGCTGAAACAATGTTATAGCTAATCTAATGGTGACAAAAGACTTTTACATGGTACCTGATGGCAAAAGGGCTGTCATTGCCCAAATCTTTGCTATCTGAACCATTTTCTCGTAAGTCTTGAGTTCCGATAGTGGGTTCGACTGTACCCGTAATCTCCAGTCATGTGCCATCTGCTTACGGTTAACACAGTTCTCTGAGCTGCACTATGCAGTTGATGCAATACACTGCAACAACATATGGCACTGCACCATGTTACCCATTTCCTCCATATAACTAATAAGACTGGGACTGGGGGAGTGCTTCTGACGGTTCTGTGCATGTGCTTAAGGTCCAAAAGGAAGCTTTAATGCTGGAAATGTAACATTGTCAACAGAATCCTTGTGTAATTTAATTATTTATCAGCGTTTGAAGGTAAAAATTAATTGGTATTAGGACACTTGAAATTTCTTATTTCATCTTATATTTACACTTCTCAGCTGTCTGGCTCTTTCCTCACTGTGGAGTTCTGAAAGTTACCACAGCAAGTCATTGGGGAGACAAAAGACCAAACCGGGGAGATGGTTGAGAGGTATTAATTATGGGATGGAAATGTTAAAAGCGTCCGTACCAATGGTCTCCATTCTGCTAATTGCCAGATTTTTGCACCATTATGTTGAAAAGCATCTTTGCTTCTAAATGATTTTTTTAATTGAATGTAACACAAATGCATCAATGCATTTTAAAAGGTGCAAAGGTAAAAAGACTTGTTAGCACTGTCAAAAACAGAGTACAGTCTGACCGTATGGTCAAATAATAATGCAGATAAGGTAATGAGACAAAAAAGGTGTGTGTAGAATAAGACGGTAAGGGATGCAGAGCAGGTAATGATGTGCAGATTGGATAGTGACACGGGAAACAGGCCAGGATACACATCTCATTAAAAGGCACTATAGATAAGGGGTAAATGGACAGGAGTAAAAAAATTGGAACGGGGGGGGGGGGGGGGGGTGTTAGACTGAATGGTAGTGGTAGTGTTACGGATAACGACAAGGGGGCACAAAAGGGCCACAATAATATAGGATACTCACACAGAACAAAGTGAGTGAATATCATGTAATGACCAGTATTGGTGTAGTTACTAAAAAAAGTTACAAATTAATTACTTTATTATAATTACTTTATTTATCATTACTTTATTTACTTTATTATTACTTTATTACTTATTAATTATTATTATTAATACTTTATTATTACTTATTAGTAATTACTTTATTAATTAGTTCTCTTAAAAGAATTGGGATTACTTTGCTCATTACTTCCTGGACAAAGTAGTCCCACTACTCCTTCCTTTACTTTTGAATTACTTCTTAAAACCCATATTTATCTGTAGCATGTAGAAAGTACAAAGACAACAGCCAAAAAATAATTTAAAAGCTTTATTTAAAAAGAAAACAAATCTGTTTAAAATAGAAATCATTGTGTTTGTATGGAGTCATTTTGATTTTTCGGAGGGAGTTGCACAAATCTGGCCAACAGATGTCACTAAGACTCTGTGTTTCGTGCATTGCAAAACATTGAATCATTTTTCAACACAATTGTCGCTAAAAAAATTGTCATGCATGCTTTTATACTTTTTGCTCAGAAACATGTTGCTGATGTCTCATGTGATCCCTCTTGGCTGTGTTTCCCTCTGGTTCTTCACTTTTAAAAACCTCTTAGTTATGCTGCTATAGTTACAGCTGCCTGAGTCTTATGCTGAACTCAATAGATCATTTTTTTTCCATTAAGAAATTTAGTACTCTTAACAATACCTAACTACATTTTCTCTTTTCTCCCCGAGCTCTTGTTTCAGTGCCTGGTGCAGTTCATGCTGTGGTGTTTCTTCATCCTGGTCCCACACTGAGATGGTCTTCTGTAATGCAAATAACATTTTTCTATTATTTAGCAATTGTAATGGGATTACGATTACTCCATTATAGTAAAAAATAATTAGGTTACCATAACACATTATTTTTTCCACGTTACCCCCAGCACTAATAATAAAAGCAGGGATGCAAGGCATGAAAGAAACAACCCAGGTAACAACACATGAAAACTGGATACGATTGTGTAGTAAGTGAATGGTACGGCGAACGGATCAGTTAAAGAAACAGGAGAACACAGTATCCGATAATAACACGGTGAAAGGTCATCAGCCCTTACACAGGGCACAACTCAGTGAATCTTATTAAGGAGAGACAATGGGATAATAGTGAAGGAGAATCAAGCAGAAGAAACAGACCAGTTATTAAGAAACAAGTCAAAAAAAGACAGGGAAGCAGACCAGGTAGTAGGGCTGGGTGATTAATCGAAAATAAATCGAAACCAACATTCATACACTCTAATCAACATAATTTTATACATGTTGGTTATTTCAGTTTTGTTTAAATACTGTGCACGTTTATGTATTGCCCCTTAAAAACATGAGCCTATTCATATGACTCCTCCCTTTTCAGTCAGCGACATGGAGAACTCAAACACAGAGGTGCTTATACCAAAGGAAAATGCTGTGTGTCCTCCATGAACATGTTTTGGCTTTAGAGGAGGTGAATCAGAACAAAAATAAGTCAGATGTTAAAATGCAGAAAAGGTTTCAGTGACCCACAATAGCACTATCAGGTTAACTCTACCGAATATGAACAGTGCATGGCACGAAAACAGACCTTCCAGCAAAGCAGCTCTCCATAACCCAAGCATTTAAAAACACTACACAATGTATATAAAGGGTTCAAAGAAGGTAACAAGTCATGGACCCCATGTCCTACTGTGTTATAGAGGATCAAAGACAAAGTGGAGCTCAGCACTTTGTTAAAATTACCACAAGCCAATATTTAAAATAATTGTGCGAACGTTATTTCCTACTTCACATATCATTATATAAAATGACGTATCTTTGCAATAAATGCAAGTTTTTTGTAACATTCAATAAATAACCATAAATGGTTTATCGGTTTAATGGTTTATGTTTCCTTCTCCTGTAAAATCACGACAATACGCAGTCTTTCATTAGAAAAAAATGTCCCCGCTTTAATAGTTGACAATTTTGACAGTACATTTATCAGATGCCCCTATGCAGATCACATTTTATACATTCTTACAATCCAAACAATTGTGGGTTAAGGGTCTTGCTCAAGGACCTAACATTGGCATCTTTGCAAAGGTGGGATTTGAACCCTGGACCTTCTGGTCCATAGTCCAGTACCTTATCCAAGGTCATATCACCCAGCCCTATGGGGTAGTGTCAAGACTTCCAAAAGGTAATGATACAGAGGATTGCAGTGCTGTAATAACGGGTGCTAATGAGGTATGAGACAGGAAACAAACCAAAGATACAAACTGGAGAACTTTGCTACCAATGTTTCAGTACATTTTAGTATTTCTAATCATGTGAATGTGGCATTTAGGGATTTATGGGAAGATTGCAGCTTGAAATATTTGTAGCCAAAATATCTTCACTGAAGTGGATGTGCACGTTGGGATGCAGAAAAGCTAGCATATAGCTGAAGGTCCTATTCTGTACTGTAATGGAAGTGGGCTGCAGTTATCAGAGCGTCAGATTAAAAGCCCATTTGCAGACAGCTGGTCGTGAGGAGGATAGGCCTGAAATTGTGGCAGAAGATAGCAAACTGAGTTATGCTAATAATGCTGGGACTGCGATTGGTGTGCTTTGCATTTTGTTGTCCTCTTTCGGCTCTATGAGGAAGCTGTATCAGCCATTTCTGACGTGAATGAAATTTCCTCCCTTCCTTCCCCACATATGCCTGGATTCTGCATTTTCTCCGGTCTTTGTGACAGTTAAAGAAAACACGAGATGAAAATATCGCCGACAGTAAATGCATGCTGGCTGTTCGTTGGATGTCTATGAAATGCTGATTGCATAGAACACTGGTAAAGTTTGAATCCTTCTTCTTCCTCCTTTTAAAGTCAGTCTCTTATCAAATTAATCAAACTCCGTCTCTCGGTCTCAGCGATGCTAAAGGACATGATTCATTCATTGTACCGGAATTAAACGCGAGCGTAGGGAGCAGAGTGGAGATCACACTACAGCTGAGGACATTTAGCTCCGGGCCTTGCACCATGCCAACGCTGTGACTAGACAGCAGGGTTTCAGTCACTAAAACAGTTCATGTGAGAAACTCTTATATGGAACTTTATTACAAAACACGGCTGTGATTAAGCAAAAATAATGCATTCAGTTTGATTGCTTTAATACACCCCTTTTGGTAATAAATACAATCATGAGAGCCTTTACAGAGCTCCACCGCTAAAGCTAAAGCAATCTGAAGCTGAGTGGCACAGAAACTAAGCTCTGATAGAATAAATTCCTGCTGTGTGTGCAGGAGACAGTGGAACTGACAAAAAGAGACAGGAGAAAGAACTGGAAGTGGCAGAGCTAAAGATGTTGAGGTTCTCCTTGGGAGTGACAAGGATGGATA
>JAVSBU010000054.1:4223656-4239177 GCA_033118015.1 Loricariichthys derbyi | reverse complement strand
TATATATAAAAACTTGTAATTTATTTCCAAAAAACTAAAATGATATTATGCATATTGAATTAAATGCCATTAAAGTCACCCATTCAATCAGTTGGCCTTGTTTTAGTGTCTCTCTTTAAATCCTGTATGTAAAGCCTTTATATTTAATTCTGGAAGGTTTCAGATTGGATATGTGCTAGAATACTCAGTAAGACATTATCTGCCTGTAAGTATGTACTGGCAGTCAAAAATTCAAACACAGAATATGATGTTAATACATATTTTATTGATAGATAACACTGAAACTAAAATAACAAAAAAAATATTCAGTTATCTTCATCGGTTCAGATTTTATGTGCATTTGAAGATTTTTGCAGATTTAATAAAATAAATATTTATAAAATAAAATATTTCAACAACCAGTAGAAAGGTGTTTAAACAAAACTTTTATTTGATATGTTTATCATTTTTATTGGTGGGATACTTTTGTTACTTTGATAGTTGGAAGCTGGGGTGTTTTCATGAAGTTCATGTCATAGAACAGTTAGTACATTTGTTAGTAATTATGCCTGATGATCTGCGCCCTTCCCTCTCCATACCAGGTGGCAGTGGCGCCAGAGGATCCGTATGCACTTGGAGGGCACTGGGATCAACCCCACTCCTGTGGACCTTCACGAGCAGCAGCTGAGTTTGGAGCAACATACTAAAGCTCACCGCATTATCACTGACTCCCAAAACGGTACGAACGCAAACGTAACCATTTTCCTCTCTCTATGCTCAGTATATTTCACACAGCTAAATTTCCGTTTATGGCATTTAGCAGACGCCCTAATCCACAGCGACTTAAATTTATAGTCTTACAGTCTAAGCAATTGTGGGAGGACATGCAAACTCCACACAGATGGAGTTCTGGGACTGGATTGAACCAGGGATCTCAGAGCTCACTTTGTGGAGCTTCCTGAAAGATGAACGACCTGACGTGGAGCCATGTTGTTTATTTAGTTTTGTTTTTTTTTGTTTGTTTGATGACAGATCGAACGCACGACAGTTACACAACTCCGTATCTGCTCCCCGTCAGAGGACTCAATGAAATCTTCATCGGAGAATCTCTGTCTTCCAGGTATCTGTTGACCAGCTGTGTCATACTGATTTAACCCCTTAACATTAAGCATGTGTCCCCATAACCCATCTCTCCCCTCTCTTCACTACATCCGTCCTTGCCCATCTCCCCTCATTTATGGATCTCTGTCTGCCACAGGGTGAAGTATAAATCCTTCAAACCCCATCTTAACCTCTCGCTCCATAGGGCTTCCTATTATGAGATCTCCATTGATGATGGTCCATGGGAGAAGCAGAAGAGCTCAGGACTAAATGTGTGCACTGGAACCGGATCGAGGGCCTGGTACATTAGAACATATTATATCATATTATTTTATAAAGATTGTTTAAATCCTGGGGCTCAGTGTTTCTGTTTCCATTTACAGGTCTTATAATATTAATAAACTGGTGAATCAGGCTGTGGAGGATGTCCTTCAAATAGGTATGAACAGAAAGAAACCAGACTCTAAACCAGTTTGATAGATAGTCTGGGTAACTGGTTAGTCACACTGATGTGTGGTTGATTTCACTAAATGTATTCTTACGATTAATTAGCCAGTTCACTTAGTTACTTATATAACTAGAGATGCACCAAAATTTTCCCAACTTAAAATGTTTCTAAAAACAAGTTTTTTTGGGAAGTGAGAAGTTTTTTTGGAAGTTTTCAATCAATCAAAAGGTGTAGGTTAGGTTGGATCAGGGAGTGGAGACGAACTCAGATAGCGACAAGAACTTGAGGACCAAGGCTTGACCACATTTTATACGATGCTTATATCGTATATATGTGTTTGCTTAACTGTTCATGGTTTGTGAATTCCTCTCTATGCACACGTTTTGGGCATAACAATCTCCATTAAAGACTCTATTTAAATGGCATGCATGTTTGGTTTGCCCATCTGTTTTAAACAAGTAGATAACTAGCAGAGGATGTAATTGAGGAATTGTAAGACAGGTGAGAGGAATAAATCCGATGGCTGGATATGACGCTTAAAATCTTACCAATGTTTTAACACAGGTGTAATAACTATAAATAAGTATTTATTAGTCACTACTGTACAGGGCCAAGTATTTAGTTTGACTTCCCCTTACATTTGAGTGAGTTAATCTTCTACAGTCTGAAGAACCTTAATTAGTGTGAATGCCTATAGACAATCACACCATTAAAATCCAAAGGTCTTATTATTATTTTTCAGCCATTTTTTGACACTTAACTCGCCACGCAGTTTTCAAGATATCGACACGGGACAAACACCGAAATGTGCAGAAGACGGTTGCTTGTACACAGCTAAGAAATCGCACGTCGCATTCGGACGCTATGTGCGAAAACGCGAGAAAAATTTCCCATTGACTTAATATTACGGCCAAACTCCGACGGCCATAACTCTGACAATTTTTGAGCTAGAAACATGAAATTCGGCATGCATGGACCGGGGGGGCACCCTAACCCGGCATTTGAAGTCACGGCACTGCAGTCACTTTTTACCACACCTACAAATATCCGCCCATAGGAAAAGCATTGAGCACAATGTTATTTGGCCGTTTTTGACGCTTACCTCGCCCCGCATTTTTGAGATATCGACACCGGACAAACACCGAAACATGCAGAATTCTCGGGAGACTTGTACACAGCTAAGAAATTGCACGCTACACGCGAAAACATGAGAAAATTTTCCTATAGACTTAACATTGCGGCCAACTTCGGACGGCCGTAACTCTGACAATTTTTGAGCTAGAAACATGAAATTCAGAATGCATGATGCCCCAGACTGGGCATGTATCGTGGCAATCACACTCACATTTTCTGCAGGTAATGCACATCTCTAGTTATGAAATGTCCATTTGGAAGGGTAGCTCTCAAGAATCTACTTTTTTGGAAGGAAAACAGGGTGGGGAAAAAAGGAGTATTATGGAGTGACGATTCCAAGTTTTTTATAAAATCCATTCACTGAAAATGTTATCCAGTGTTCCCTCACTTATTGGGGGGATCCATTCCAGATCCACCGCAATAAGTGAATTTCCGCGAAGTAGCGATGCTATGCTTATTGTAGTAGTTATACAGTAAGTACATTATTTTCCCACACTCTTATACATAACCCTTTAACATTCACTTAATAACTTTTCCCATACTGTACATGTACCTTTTAAAAAACGTCTACTTAAATGTTCTTAAAATGTTTTAAACTCTTAAACCTAGATACGTCATTTTAAAAATTTGATGAGTACTTACCATTGAATATACGTCCTACAGTTAGTATGATAGGAATCAAACAAAGATGGCCACTGCCGAACGACCCTTTCAAAATACAAGTCTCCCCCTTTACCTAAATGTATAGACTGGGGTGAAGTCTCTCGTGTAAGTGAACTTAGCCACAATAGGAAAGTATTTACATCAATATTAAATATAGATAACTTAAATATCAATTAGGTAACATAAAATACCGCCATAAATATATTACATTAATATTTTATGAAAATCCATGAAACAGCGAGTCCACGATAAACGAACCGTGAAGTAGCGAGAGAACACTGTATGCTGTATGGTCTTTATACCATTTGCTTAAAGAACAAACCTAATGGTGGCTTAAAACTACAAAGCAAAAGCAGGTTATCATTTTATATTTTATCTAATAAGTGAATGTTGTGACTTCCAGATTAGTAAAAAAGGTTTAAAAACTGAAGGGGGTGGAAGTCAAGTAGTAAAACTCCTTGTCTACGAGGTGAAATTCTGACAGGACTTTCTGTTTTCATGTTAAAAGTCTGTGAGGCTTCCTCCTCCATAAGCAAAATAATGCAGACTTAAGAGTCATTTTCTTCCTTTTTCTTAGGTAAAACAAAAGCAGGTTTGGATATCCCACTTAATCAGGAGGTCATTAAAAGTGGTGAGTGCAACAGGTAATTTTAAGTTTGGTTAGTGCATGGAATATTTGGTCAGTTCTATAACGTATGTTTATGTGATTAGTTACTGATTCCTACAACGAGTCTCTGATATTCAGTCCAGAGGAGAACCGAATGTTCTTCAGCGTCCGTGAGCCCATCGTGAACAGAGTGTTCTTCAACAGCCGCCAGCGAGGATTTGCAAAAAAGTGAGTGGTCTGGTCTGGATTTGCTGATCTCTGGTGCAGTTCCTGTTTAGTCATGTGACTGTACTTCCCCAAACACTGAGCTGATTTAGAGAAAGAGTGTAGAAAATATGTACAGTGTATTAATCACCTCAATATTTTCATTTTATAAAACACATGCTAATCGTTTGTTTCTCTCACCATAATGCTTTTAGGGTTTGCGTCCGCTCGAGATGCTGGGATGCCTGCATGGTGGTGGACGGAGGAACGTCGTTCGAGTTCAACGACGGCGCTATCGCCACTATCAGCTTGCATGAGGAGGACAGGTTAAAAACTCTGCTGCTAGATGAGTGAACGTCCAGTCGCTGAGCACCTCTTTGTGTCTGATCTTTATCAGGTCTGGACTCAGAGGTGAATGCTGATACGAGGTCAGAAATAGGTTGTAGTAGATCATCAGTATTTTATGGATGAACTCTGAATTTCCTTGAAATCACGATGTGAGCTTTATACGGGGTGCCATCTCTGGGAATAAATGTTTTAGATATATTTTCATTACGAATTAGCTTTTGTCCTTTTGTCACGTTTCACAATAGGTAGAATGCCATGTTACCTGTTAGCATTGTGCTGCTCAGCCAAAATGACATTCACACAGCCACCACCTTACACTAATGTGGTGGATCAGCCATGAGTCTGGTGTCTGAAGTTTGTTGATTCTGTACTGGAGTTACACGGGTAGTGTTAAGTGCTTCAGGCAACGTTCTGTTAGGAAACCTTGGGTCCTGGCATTCATGTAGATGGTACTTTGACTTGTCACACCCACCTAAATATTGTTTGCATGCACTTAAAAATCAGATAAATGCATATAATCAGGGCTTTTCCTCTCTACATTTCCCAGCGCTCATCACTCCTGCCACATGACTCCCTACGTCCCACACGACCAAGTTCTGGAGAATATTGTAGTGCATGTATAGCCTAAATATGATAAAACACTTACTTAACTATTATTGTTACTTATAATGCACCATAAGTCTTGTATAGAACTGGTGCATTCTACGTCAACATAAATATCCCACAATGCAATGCAGGAACGAATTCAGACAGCTATGCACTCACAATAAAGAATGTTTGAGCCGTGGGCAGAAGCAAAGTAATCTTCAGACACCAAACTTTTTTGGTTGATTTGTAATAAGGGAGCTGTATGTAAATTCAAACTGTACAACGCCAAGTCCCAAAAACAGGTCGATCTCTAGACTAAACAATTTCAAAGTTTTATTTGCTGAATGTTTGTCATAGACTGCAGTGGTGAGTTTTAGAATTGCTGCTGGGCCACAGGGCCACCTGTTTTATAGCTGTGATTATAATACTCTAAAACAAGACATGCAGATGCCATTTTTGATAAGAGTTCCAGCTGTTTCTTAAAACTGATCCGCTACAACTTCACAGCCCAAACAATCCTGTAACATTGGCAATTTAAAGTACCGTGTTTTCCGGACTATATAAAGTGCACCGAATTATAAAGTGCAGTATTAATGAATGGATCTACTTACATACGTAAGGCTTATTTTAAGTTCACATTAACGTTCAGCTTTAAGATTCATTCCTCCTCCATCAATCCATTAAATTTTTCATCCTCAGTGTTTGAGGTAAACAGTTTGATTTCAGCATCAATCATATTCGGATCTTTCTCGTCATTATCCAAGTCTCATTGCTGTTACTTAACTGTTTAGTAACTTAACTGATGATTCTGCCAATCGTGAAAGTTTGAATAGACTGTAGACTCTTCTACCTGCTGTTCATTAACCCACTGTTCAAGTTTGTCCTCTAATTGTGGCCATCACACTTTGTTCCCTCTGAAACAGTTTGGTTTTAATTTCAATCTGTAGAGTAAAAAGCTCGAGCAGTTTCTCCCCTAACGTTACTTTGCAGCCGGGTCCCGTAAAACAGCGTTTAGACTCTCATTAAAACTCGGTGCAGATAGCGTAACCATGGTAACTCTGTTTGATCTTTACTTAGTGCAGATCATCTTGCTTCCTCCACTTCCACACCATTGAATTCTCTCACAGCTGTTCTATTCCCGTGTTCTACTGCTTACCTGATAGCCTTGAGTTTGAAATCCACTTCATAAGCATGTCTCTTAACAGCCACCATTTTGGGTTCCTAACATACATACCATAATATTACGTTGAAGTACATTACGTATTACTCCTCGATGCCTTATGGTCCGAAAAATACAGTATTATACACTGCAACAACTCTGCTCGACGACTTGTGTAGCGAGAAGTCTTCCTGGTTTCTTTATTAAAAGATGTTTAAATGTTTTACATTTTGAGTCGTGTGAAGTGTCCCTTACCTAAGTTTTAAACAAGATAGGACACCTTCTGCTGAATCAAATTTATTTCAGACCAGATCTCCCATGACCTTGATCAAGGAAGAAGCAGATGAATCACTCATTTTACTTCCTTATCCATTTAATCCTGGAGAGCTGGTGCCTAGTAGGCAGCACAGAGCACAAGGCAGGAACAACTCTAAACAGTACACCACTTGGTTTAGTGCAGAGCTGAAGGGTCGAGAGTGATCGTCTAGGAAAAGGGCGTCCCCAGGCCTTGAACCCATGGACTATACAAAAATAACTATACAACTGCAGTAAACGTTTAAAGCAGTGTTATTTTTACTACCTGTCCCTTTCAAACACCGAGGCGTCCTCACCTCACTTTTATTGGCTTGGAAAGAGGAATCTTTAAAGTGTATTGGGAATAAAAATTAACTCGTTGGTTTTTTTACAGCAAGAATCTTAAATCGTCCACCAGGAAGAAGTTTGTAGAAAAGACAAAGTTCACATAGAGCAAAATATTTATTTCAAAACACTGAACATTAATCATTAACCACAATACATTGTACATGTTCTCCAGAGAGAAGTAATTCAAGTTTCAGATCTTTGTTATAATTTTGACTGTCACATTAACCCATTGTTGACCAAACATAACAGCCGTTTATTAAACCATAGTGACGTTCATAAGCACCAGAGATTGAGAGACTTAATGTACCTGATCATGACCTTATTTTATCACATTGCTTGTCATTATACTGCTCAGAATCAGGTCCGAACTTCAGTCATATTCTGCTTTGATTGTCAAATACCATTATTCAGTATTGAGTCAATGCCTTGGGATATTCATACACTCCATACACTCACCAGTAGAGTCAGTACCTCTAAAAAGCCAAACAACTGCATTATTCCTGCTGCATTCTACCTAGAACATGCACTTTAAAATCATACAACGTACTGATTTTCAGCTGCAAGAGATTTTCCAGAGATAGCCGACAATGGAATACGCCTAAACATGGCCCAAGTACACCCTTTAGCTGCTAGCCCACCACCAAAGGGAGCCGGGATTCACATTACAGCAGTGCCTACCATCCAGACATGTTTGGATATGCCTGAGTGAGAAATGGTTTATAATGTTCTCTGGGGACAGACATCAGAACCCACAACCCTAACCTTATGATAATTAATAAAAAAAAATATGGGAGGCATGAACAATCGGATTAAAACCACACTATTTTCTGAACTGCTCCATTTAAGGAGATGCAACCAAGACACAGTTTGACCATACTTTGGATGAAGTGCTCAATTTTAGAAGATTAAAAGAGCAAACAGAGGCCTGCAACTGCTTTGGATCTGATAGATTGAGATTGGTAGAGCACTATAGCCAAGGAAAGAGGAGATATAATAAGACAGAACTATTCATTTAGCTCAGATCAATGGAAAGTAACCATGATGGTTTGGGTGCTTAAATTCCTTCACAAGTACTTAATTCCTTTAGAGCTCACTTTTTTGGCCAGAACCTATCTGCATCTGATTTAAATTAAAATTTCAGATTTAATGCTCCACCTCTTAACACTGATGTAGGACAATGAAATGTAACCAATTAAAGGGTAAAACAGAGCAGATCTGCCTCTAGAACAGATTAAGACCTCGTTCACACCCGGTTCTTTCAGGCATCTTTCAAATGTCAGGATTGTATTTGAATATTTCTGTAAGAGAAACCTTTAAGGTCGATCCACTGTAGAATTAATTTACACATCAGTCTCTTGATTGCTAAAATGTAACTGTGTGTGTAAAAACCTACTGATGCAAGATACATGAAAAAAGGTGTAAACAGGGTCCAATAATGCTGATTTGTACACAGAGCAACGAAGTCATTAAATAAATGGAAATGTACTGAACTTTTAAAATGGATTCTGTAACAAAATTGAACCAGTATCAAAACACTAAGTTGTTCACAGTAAGATTCAAGTTTAAAAGTGATAGAAAACGCACTGGAAGTTCAATACTCCAGTTCTTTATAAAAACATGAATTAAAAAAAAATCTAAACATTCCGGTGGCCTTTCTTTATCCTTCTAACAAAGCACATCAAGGACTTTTAACTTGTAATATTAATACTGAGTGCCATGCAGAGGCTTCTTTGGGACCGATGAAGCTTCGTCTGTCTTTTTATTCTTGCTTTACACATGGTGTCGTAGCAGCTGCTTCCTGTTATTGATAGCAGCACTCGTAACTTCAGCGCTCACATTATCACTTTTACTCAAACAATCTACTTCAAACTTCACCTCAGTTCCTGCCATGAACCCACCGGCGCTGCAGGTCAGGGTTTGTACACCAGTCTACAGTGAAGGCCCCACATGCTCCGATCTTTACGTGCTGCTACAGTAGGACGTGCGATGCTGGAAAATGGATGGGCGTTGATCTGTATGTGGGGCAGACTTTTGCTCAGGATGGGCAGATAGGTGTCCTGGATCAGACCAAAGACCTCCAGTGTCTTCAGATTCAGAAACTTCTCAAACTCTCTGTAAGAAAAGAAAGCTTTAGAATCACAACAAACCTCAATACAAGCTCATTACTTCAGCCTTCATCACTTCAATAATGTTTTATTATTGGATTCCCATCATAAAATTGAAAATTTCAAATCAAGTCACAATAACAGTTCTTATGAGAATTTAACAAGGAATCTGCTGCAGTGAAAAGAAATTGAGTTTTACTCAAAGTGCACAGGATGTATGATTGCGCCTTCTGGTGTTCAAAACGTGCAAACGCATTCAACGGCATAAAAGGCAGTTACACCCCTATTAGATTTGTTTAAGTGCCGCACCTTCCTTTGCAATCCAGATTCCATTATAAACTCATGCACTCGGTCTTATCCAGTCACGTGACCACAGATAGAAAAACTAACAAGCGCAATACTTGTCTGTTTGTATAATGCTTGTTTTCTTTTAATAAAGAAAACCAAGGAATCATGATTTAAAATAATTAGTAAGAGGTGTACAAATTAAAACTGTAGGAATAGATAATAAATTTATACATAATGCAGTGCATTCTGGATATAAATACATGAGCTTTGATGTGCATAAGGTTGTCTGAATATACAGTGTACATTTAATTCTTGGCTGATCTATTGCATTGTAATTATTTCAAATGGACTATATTACATGAGGGCAGCAGGGTGGATCTGATAGCAGCGGCTCAGAGCTAAATGTCTCAGCGAGGAGAGCTTCTGCAAGACGGGGAAACTCTCTGTCGTCACAAGAACACTGTCACTATAAGGAGAGAAAAAAAAAATCCACACATGCATTAAGAACTCACGTAGAAAAGACCCACACTGATGTAACACTTAGGATTCTCTCTTACCTTAAATCCAGATGTGAGAGGTTTGGACATCTTTCCACCAAGCTCTTTACATCTGGACAAAAAGAAATAAAATCCAATTATCATCACAGCCGGAGGCCTCAATTATAATTTAAATATACAATTCCTCCACCAATATCCTCACGCATGAAGTATAAACTTTTATACTTTCTAATTTGACCCCTTCATGTTCTCGTACCCTCAAACCCAAGCTTCTCCACCTGTACTGTCCCTCTCACTCAATTTCAGCACCTGACGTCCTGCTGAAATACAGGTCTGGGAATACCGCCGACAAATCCGTCACAAGCTGAATTTATCATAAATTGAAGAGTTTAATATATTCAGCACTCATCACTCCTGTCATGTGACTCCCTAATTCACATGCGAAAGCGTCCCAAATCGAGGGCAGGAGAGTACCCTTAACACCTTTAAAACTCTAACAGCTGGCCAAAAACAAAGTATTATTTATATAATCTAATGAGATTTATGGAAAAGTATTAAGTGAATAATTACTGCACGATCAAGGATTTCTCACATTTACCAAGCAATTCTACACTTGCGGCAGCGTCCCAAATCGAGCACAGAAGAGTATACAGTGAAATGTAACCTAATCTAACATGATTAAAGTGTTTATATTAAACCACATTTGGCCAAAGTCATTAACATTAAGGTTATTTTATAATAACCTTA
Organism: Loricariichthys derbyi; assembly: GCA_033118015.1. Lineage (NCBI taxonomy): Eukaryota > Metazoa > Chordata > Actinopteri > Siluriformes > Loricariidae > Loricariichthys > Loricariichthys derbyi. The sequence continues at coordinate 4,228,667 of JAVSBU010000054.1, read as the reverse complement.
GGCCAGATGTTTTTAATTGACTGTTTGATGATGTTAGTTTTTCGACCTTTTTTTATTGCCGCCGATCTTGCATAGTTGAAAACGGCAATTTAAAACTCGCGCCATCACTATGTGCCGTCGTCATCACTGACGTGTAGAATGTAACAAAATCTGTCGTCATTCGTCACAAACGCATGCGCAGACGAAGCAAATGGGCACTAAGCAGACAGTTCAGCAAGATCGCCTAGCATAAATAACGCTGAACCCTATTAGATGTAAATCAGCGCCACGACGCTAGGTAGCAATAAGAACCCGCTAATCACGGCCGCTTAAAGACCCCACGAAAAAGGCTGCTTACAAATGCTGAAGCTACTTCCAACTTAGCGCCCTTTCAGACTGTCTAGCGACTATTTTTTTAAAAGTGACTCGCGACAAATCTAGTGACTTTTTATGGTGTTATTGGAGACTTTTGGAGACTCAGATGAACTGCACATGCTCAAAGCCGCCACATCTCAATCATTGACGTTTTGATGAATGCCAACAGAAATTATACACCTCTGCCACCAGAAAAGTGAGTAAAACTCATCTCTCACATTTGCTGTAGCTTTAGCAGTCATTTATTTGTATTTTTTTGCTTTGAAATTGTTCTGAATGTATGATACGTTGTCCTGCTTGGATGCTGGGGTGATTTGATGCCATGTTTTTAGCCATATAGTGCACACTGGTTTGACTCCTGATGTTCGCCAATTGAAAATTAAAAAAATAAATTCTAAAGTGAAATTTTATTTTATTGCCGCAGCAGTATTCAGGTTTTCATTACAGAAATCTGGCAAACAAGAAAGAGAAAAAAAAGAAAAAAGAAAAAGTCTGGCCTTAGTTGTAGTTTTCCTCACTACATTTCCCAGCATTCCTCACTCCCACCACATGGCTCACGCCACATCTCACAGTACTGACAAAATTGAAATATTACAAGTCGTAAAATGGGTAGTACCTATATTTTGTTTTAGCTTTTTGGGACTCCATTCTTAACGGGTCTGTTCTTACCGTCCATGGTCAGGTTTTGCCTGTAGCCGCTGATATTGAGCTGAGTAACACTGGATTGGATGCTGCTAGCAACGGCCTGAACGTGGTGATTATTGAAATCACACCACGATACATTCAGCTCCACAAGTCTGGAACAGGGGACGTGGGGAGAAAAAAAAAAAAAAAAAAAAACAAACCAGTGTTTAATACACCATCATTGAACATACTCAAATATAACATTAAAGCAGGGTCTGATCTTACTGGGTGCAGGACTGAAGCAGCTTGCTGAGCGAATCAGAAGAGAATCCCGAACTGCCAGACAAGTTCAATCGGACCAGCTCTGTGTTCTGACTTAAAGATCTGCGAAACAGGTTAATTCAATTGAAGTTAAACAGCATAATTAATATTTTTGTGTTTTGATCATTCCCTGTGTTTTATGGAACCTATTAGCCTATATGGTGAAAGACCCTGTAAACGCATTACTGTGTGACAGCAGATGAGCTACACATTGACACAGTAACTTTACTGATTATTGGAACGAAAACTGTTTAGAGTCAGAGAGGCTGAATATAGAACAAAGAAAAAGTGAAGTCCCAGCTAAGACAAGCCGTAAATATTAGGCCCTTAAACCACAATTGCTTAGACTGTAATATTCTATGATTTGTAATTCATGTATAATAAACTCTGCTATAGAAGCTTCATTCAGTAAATCAGGGTTAAAAACTAAAATCAAACGTTACTTACTGGAGGATGGAGTCGGACAGAACCAGTCCCTCCAGACTGAGATTCTGTAGCCGTCTGCACCGGGACAGAAGGTCCTCCAGGGCCGAAGTCTGTACGGTGCAGCTGGACAGGTCCATGTGCTGGACACGCAGCAGCCTGCCATGCAGCGTTTGGGTCAATTTACGATCAATTTAAACAGGAAAAGGATGAGACATGAGACAATACTCACTTTGTGGTCTTAAATCTGGGATCACCGATGCAGGTTTGGGGACATCGAAGCCTCAGGACCCCCGCCGTGAGCACCTGATCCAGCTCAGTGTCTAACTGAGCTTTACCCATCAGATCGATGCCCTGCCACAGCGACTCGTCAAACCTGCTCCGAGAGACACGCAAACGGTTATGGGTCAAGGTTTCTACATGTACATGAAACACAGGAAGTAGCGGTAGCTCTAAAACGTCTGCATTTGAGCAGACGCCTGCTAGCTGATATTCATTTTACAGGTCCAGTTTATTACACTCCTGTTGTATTCCACCTTGTTTTGTCTGCATTCGTGCGCATGAACGAGAGACAGACTGGAGGTGTGAGAGCACGCTTGGAAAAACTCACGCGAGCCGATGCCAGCGCTTGCAGACACGGGACGTCCTGAGCAGGTCTTGCAGAGAGAGGCAAGACAGAATGCCTAACAGCAGCTCATCTGGTAGACTGTCCCAGCACAGCCCATCTGCAGGGAAACATACACTGGTGAAAAGCAGCATACAACTCAGTGTACCAAAACCACAGCCCCCTGGGGGACCAAACTGGGCACATGTCGTGCGGCAGCGTTTTGGTGGCATCGATCATAATTTCTCTATGTCGCCTAAAAACTAACCTGATGACGTTCGGCTCCTCCTGGGGCGTCTGCCGAGCACGAAAGCGTTCTCTTTACCCTTGACGCAGGGCCGAGGCTGTTTTCGGGGAGGAGACCAGTGCTGGATGAGCTCGTTTGGAGTGTTCTCGGCGCTCAGGCATGTCCTTCTCTTGCTTTTCGACTGGGACAGGTGTAAGTGCGAGCCTTCCTGATTCTCATTCAAACAGGGCAGTTCCTGAAGAGGCCTAGAAAACAGAAAAATAGAGACGCTAGCACATTTACAAATCTGATTAATTAATTACTGTATACAAGTCTTTACTACAAATATTAGTCATGCTACCATGACTCCATTGAGACATTACATTTATGACATTTAGCACACACCCTTATCCAGAGCAACTTACAATTGATTCAATCTTACATCTAAGCAATTGTAGGTTAAGGGTTTTGCTCAAGGACCAAACAGTGGCAGCAGAGGTGGGATTTGAACTCTCAACCTTCTGGTCCAGTGCCTTAACCGCTAGGCTACCACAATCATTACTATTACCTAATTAAATCATTACCTAATTAAATAAGTTTCAAATACTAAAATTACCATGTGGTTGGAACTCCATAATACAATAAGTTACCATTAACATAATAATCAAACTAGAAAAAGGCAGTATTTTATTAACACTGAATTCAGAGTGCTTAAAGTGTGCTTAAACTTTAAAGCATCTGAAGTCTTAGTGTGGTCAGAGCTTCATATCACGCAACTACATCATAAGAATAATTAGCAATTGATTAAAAATAGATTTAAACAACTTTTTCTTGGCATTTCTCTTAGCAGAGCCTAAATGTCACGTGTTTTGCTCTCCAACTTTGACTAAACTCCACCAGGAATTTACTGAATTCTGTACGGAGCTTCATAAAACAGAATATAAAACTTAAACCTAAGAATTTAATGATTTTATTTATATTAATTAGAGCTAAATAAACAAAAGTAGGTATGGATTTCCTTCACCTGCAGCCCGCCATAATTGAAGCCCCTCTGCTCGCGCCAGAACAGAAAAAACAGGTCCAAAAGTCACACTAACTAAAAACCACATCTCATTAAATAACCCCTTAATAAATATGACACTGATGTTTATAAAAATATCACAATAATATTTTGTATAAATGTTTTACAAGAGCTAATATTTCCAAAGTAAAAGTCCTGGCGCGGGAGAAACATGGAGGGAACTTAAATACCTTTATATAAATCTGAACTCTGGATTAAAGTCTAAAACCATCAACGTTATATAAATAGGAAAGTGTATAAACCCTGATCAGTTTCATAATAATCTGTATTTATCTAATAAGTTAAACACAGCTATGGTATGTGTAACTGAAACTCCTTCATTCAAAAACTGCTCCGATTAACACAGGAAAAAAACAACATTACCAATAAATAATCAAACAAAAAGTTAACAAACGCTATTTACCTGTCGGCAGACATTTCCCTTTTCTTTTTTTTTTCAGCAGAATTTTATTTTGATTTTATTTCTCGCTTCCCGAACACCATCAATAACTGAACGTAAACGTCCCACTCGGTCTGTTAACGCGGGCGCATTTAAAGCTGCCGCCTCTAAACCACGCCTACCAAGCACACCTATTGGTTAAAACTTTAAATACAGGAAATGACGCAAGGCATCAGTGGCGGACAACTTCAAACGCCGACATTGTAGATAGCACCTCCTAACGGCAAGGAATGTCGTTAAAATAAAAAAAACAAAGACAATAAAACAAAAGAAACAGTGTTTAACAAAATAAAACAAAGTACCATGCAATACAATATATAAATAAATAACCACAAGCGAGCACTTAATAAAATTAAACCAAAGAAATTCAATGCTATAAATAAACAAAAAAGTAAAATGAAAATTAATGCAAAACCATTAAAACAAATAATACAATTAACTAAAGTACAATGCAGTACATTAAATAAAAGCAAAAAAGAAAAATATAATATAATACAATACAATAAAACATTTAATGAAATAAAATACAACATAAAAGCAATATAAAGAAAAAATAGCATTTAATAAAATGTAATACAGTCCATTACAACACTATAAAAAGGTAAATAAAATGAAATGTGATCAAATTTAGATTAAATGCAAAATACATACATTAAAAAAACAAAATAAAATTTAATACAAAAAAGATCAATGACAAAAAGTGTTAACAGCAGTTAGTTACAGTAGATTGTAATAATCAGATTTTAAAAAGAGCAATGAAGCAGGATACAACCTAAAACAAAATTTCTAAAGTCATAATAAATTATTTTAATTATTTTATATTAAGCATTGTATCTATACTGTTATATAAACAAGCCACTATGGGTCACTATCCAGTGTATCTTTTGTGCCGGTCCCAAGCCCAGGTAAATGGTGAGGGTTGTGTCAGGAAGGGCATCC
>JAVSBU010000054.1:4062071-4074931 GCA_033118015.1 Loricariichthys derbyi | reverse complement strand
TAGAAGGTGAGTTTTACTGCTTTTTCTACTGTTTTATGCGAAATATTGTTATAACATACTGTGACTTTAAACCATGTTTGCTTTTCGATTATTAGCTATAGGTAGCTGAAAATCTTTTAGCTGAAGTAAGATTTGTATGGCTTTGTCTTGAGGGGAAGTGGGGTAATGCATAGACTGATGCAACAGAGTACAAGATGTACTTTAAAAATAGAACAGGATAATTCAGTCTGTTAGTAATGCTTCAGCATAATGACTGTGTTTGTGTATGAAAACATGATTGACACATACCACTAAAATAGGCGAACATTATGAAAGGGGCTCTTCAGAAAACAAATTAGAGATATAATTAGCTATTAAAGGAAGGTGTATCTGGTCCCTAAGTACTCTTTTAAAGTCATGGTTATTTGCAGATGTTGGAGAAATCTTCAGTATCTTTTAATTGGGTTTGAATTGTCCTATTTACAATGCAGCTGACCTGAAGGCTGCTATCAAAGTGACCTGGGCTTCCATTCCACCTGAGCAGTAACACAGGCTGATCGGCTCCATGCCATGCTGCATTGATGCAGTAATTCATGCAAAAGGGAGAATCAAACAAGTATAGTGCATAGAAATGAACATTATTTTTAGAAGCCTGATTTTATTGTTTAAAATATACTTTATATTGATCTTATCTAATATTCTAATTTTCTTGCAGCCTTACATCCTGTGCTGCCAGGTAGGCCTGGCAACCTTTGATCAGTGACCATTAAATTGGATTACATAATATTAAGCATCAAAACATTATAAAGGGGGCAAACTGGTTTACAAATGTGACTCAGTTAACACAGCTTGTTTTGTATTATAAACAGTAAACGTTTTAACGGTAAACTAAGGTCAGGAGGGTCAGGTTTATTATATATACATGAATAGTTGACGCGTTGTTAGTAGACGTTCTGATTGGCTAAATCTTGGTTACGTATCTTAACCGACCCAGCTCGAGCAAGTAACCAATCACGAAGCTGTGACGTCATGTCTGGTATAAAAGATTTTGAATGACGCAAGGCGCAGTAGAAGGAAGACCGACATTTTCTTTCGTCTGACAGCGAGCTGAACTCGAGCGAGAAAGCGCGACGGTTACTGCACCAAGGTCGGCTTCGAAGACGCAATGAGAAGAACAGCGACGATGTAAATGAACTGTGACAAAAAGTATCGCTTGTATATTGCTTAAATTAAGTACAAAACTCGCCTTGAATTGAGAAGACGCGACTCAAAGATGTCGGACGAGGCGGCTCGCGAGGACGCGTGTCGGGAGTACCAGTCCTCTCTGGAAGATCTGACTTTCAACAGCAAGCCGCACATCAACATGCTCACCATCCTTGCGGAGGAGAATCTGCACTTCACCAAGGATATCGTCGCTATTATTGAAGCGCAAATTGCCAAGGTTTTTATGATAATGGCTTTATTTTGTGTTGTTGCGTAGCGGCCATGTTGTCGACCTCGATACGAGCAGAACGTGCGCGTGTACGGAGTACAGAGCTGGGTTTAATCTCTGTTGTTTAGCCTAAATTGTAACTATATTTAATTACACTTTAGTAATATGCAAAAACTGAGACTTCAAACAGGGTCGTTTTCCAAAAAATGCGTCAGTTTCGCCTTTGGGGCCTAAAGTAGGTTATCGAAAATCAAACTAACGTATTAACTGTAACTGACACGCACTTAAATTCCCAAACTAGACTTTTACTGTTACTTTTAATCGTAACTCTAATACTTGTTGTTTCAAATATATTTAATTTTACATAGAGTACAATAACAGTTAAATAAACATAAGCACAAAAGGTTTTTGTTGCCCTCATTTGGCCCTTCTACACGCACTCAGAACCATAAGCGTTATTATGCAAACTCGTACTTACGGTAGAATCGAACGTCCGTGATTTTCAAATGTACCCAGTGTTCCACAAAGCTGAGCTTGATCATCTATGCTAGCTTTTTGTTATTCTAATTATATTCAGGTCACGTATTACTAAACAATTAAGCCCTACACACTTTTTCCAAACTCGGGGGAGCTAATTGCTTAGAAATATGGGTTATTTGTTTTTGACTACTATAATTATTCTGTAGATTTTCTTACAAGGGTATCGTCAGCTTCCCCACCCAGAAAATGGCATGAGCAGTCCCGGATGAATCATGCTAATTGTTGTTTACAACCATGCGTGATATGAAGTTCTTTTAATGCAGGGTCCATTTTTAACCATCTTTAAATAAAATAATTTTTTTTTGCACAGAGTTGAGGTGTCCTCCTTTTAACCACTGAAAAAAAATCTTGCCAAAAGTGGATTTGTTTGGATGAAAGGGAAAATGTCAGAAGATTTTTTTTTACCAGGAATCTGTCAAAGTGGACCAGGAAGCAAAGACGAATGTCATAGTAACATTTATATGTATAGTGCTTTTTACAATGGAGCATTGTCTCAAAGCAGCTTTACAACTTATTCCCAATTTGAGCAACAGTGGCAAGGAAAAAATCCCTAAACTTTAATAGGAAGAAACCTTGGGAGGACCAAGACTCAAAAAGGCATCCATCCTCCTTGGGCTTAAAGGTATATTTAACAACCGATAGCTTCACAGAAATACCTTAAACAAACAAACCCAACGAAAACAATCAGGAAATTATACATTTTCGTAGTTCATCACATTAGGTTATTATTAAATCCTATGTTCCCAGCGGGAAAGTCTCAGCGCTCGACCTCCCCATCTGACTGAAGGAGGGAGAGTCACTGTTCTCAGCAGTCTGAGCACTGTGGAAGAATGTGGATGAAACTGTACAGTCGAGAACAGGAAACAGTGAACAAGCTCTGAAATCGTGTGGTTTTGGCTTCTTCAGACAATCACTTAAAAAGAAGAGAGGTAGCATGGTGGTGCAAGCTGTTAGCAGTGTTGCCTCAACTCTGGAGATTCCCAGTTTGATCCTGACTCTGCTTGTGTGGAGGTTACATCTCTTCTCTGGGTGGTCCCATTTTCTCCAACAATCCAAAGATGCTTTAGGGTAATTGGTGTCTTTAAATTGCTCCATTGCAGGTGTAAGTGCAATTGTAGTCCAGCTCCTGTAAAGGATATAGCCATTTATGCTGACGTGACATTAATGGATATTAGATACCTACATACACACGAAAAAACCTGCTAAATTGCATATTAAAAGTCAAATTTTGGTTTTGCATATAAGTTTTGGGCAAAATCTTAATTTTGGTTCATCAATAAATATATAACTGAGAATGTCTTACCAGTTGCACATTGTGCTTAAATGGTTATGGAAATGAGGCATTGTAGAACTTTATTAATTTTAATGGAACAATTAGGATATGAAGTTCAGCTGTGTGGGACACTAATTCATTGCTGTTACGTTACTTGTATTCATTTTAAGTAAGCACACCTTTTTTCTAGGCTTTTTATTCCGTCCTTATAAATTTAGTACGCTGTTGTTGAAAGTAAACCTGCGCAAAATATCAGTTTGTTGTTACTAAGAATAAAATTGGAGTAATTGCCTATGTAAACTTGTGCTCAATCTTAATTATTTACTGAATTTTTAGAAGCGTTTTGTCAAAAAGAAGTCTAAGGTAAGATACAATTAGTTGGACCAAACCTATCCTGCCATCAAAAGAACATGTAAAATAAAATAAAAATAAAAAAACGCATTTCAAAAACCCCTAAATAAATGGTTAGCTGGATTATAAAGTGTGGTTATACTTGGTCTAGAAACCAGCATAGCTATTTTTGCTGCAATTTTATACTTGCCTTTTAATAGATCTGCTACAAAATAGAGTAAAAATTAGTTTAAGCTAGCATTGTAGTGTTAGATGTTTGTATAAGAATGCTAGGTGACTTGAGCAGTATATGGCAGACAGGAGCGGATTGCTAAACTGATTGCTGTCAGCATATGCTGGATTAGGTCATTGCTTGGCCTAGTAGTAATCTGGATTATGTTTTCCATTATGTTGAGTAATACTAGCAACTGAGTTAAATGTTGGAGGCAGATGTGATGGTCAAATACATTTTACTGCAAGTTATTAGAGTGCTACACAGTTTTGCTGTTTAAGCATTGTTGGCCATATAACTGAATAACTTGATCAATAAAATAATTTGGTTCTGTAAATGTCTACTAAAGGTTTAATCGTTTATTTGCCTATGATCGTGAGAAGGGATGGTACTGGGGTCGTAACTTGGTTGGTCCATGAGTTTGGTCACTATGGTATTTTGTATTTATTAATAAAAGGTACATGGCGTGTTTAGATTGCTGAATAATTTTCTTCTATTGATTTCATTGTGAATAAAAGCTGCCAAAATGTGACAATAAACTATGTGAAATGTGCTTTTGTCTTTCTTTACCAGTGTATTTTTTAATGGCACTTGTGCCTGTAATTTGAGGTTGTTAATTGAGTTTAATTAAGGTTATGATCATAAAGTGCACTGAATGTGTACAGAGCCTCTCATACGAACTTTAATAAGCTTATTACATTGCATTAAAATCAGTGTGTAAAATTTAATATTTCTTTCAGTGGAAAACGTGGCTGAAATGTAAAACCAGACTCAAAGGATAAAATATAGGGAGAATTGTTTTTTCCTTAAACATTTTTTTGCATTACTAAAATGGTAACCGAATCACATAAAGGAAAACACCACCTTGTACTGTTGTCTCCCCACCAAAGGCGTAACAGCAGCACTTACAACAAAAGACAAGTCATAAATAATAAAAAGGACATTTCCTGATTTTTTTTTTTTTTTTTTTTTTTCCCTGGAACACCAGCTGAAGACTCATCTGGATTTTCTGCAAAACATTTTTTCCCTATGAAACGAGAAATGGTACCAAATAATCATGCATGCTTTCACATCAGGACTTGTTACAATGCTGTTGTTTCATCTTTTATGCACTTTTGTAAACAAGAGGATCAAAAACCTAGTGAAGAATTCTGCTGCAATTTAACTTTTTTCCCCTTCTCCAAGGTTTCCTTTTTTGGTACAAGATTTTTACGTCAACTTTTTAATACCCAACAACACAAGCTTATTACATTGTAACTGTACAGTTCTGTTATGTTGTGTACTAAATTTGTGAGTTTTCTATCGCTGTAGGCGCCTCCTGCTGAGAAGCTTCCTGTTTTGTACTTAGTGGATTCCATAGTGAAGAATGTTGGAGGAGAGTACCTTCAAGTGTTTGCTAAAAACATTGTCCCTTCCTTTACATGTGTATTTGAGAAGGTATATAACTCTCTTTATTTCTGCTCTTGGTGGTGTTAATACTTAGTGTCATGTTTTCTTTTGCAAAAGGTTTGTAGTTGTACTGCGTTAGTGTGGTTTTTTTTCATTGTTATTTCTTTTGTTACTAAGAAGGATGTTTTAATCTTCATCGAGGAGGAGTTATTTTTTGTGAAAATCCATTTTTTTGCATGTTGTTGCATTGCTAAATGAAGTCAGAGCATTTTCCCCTCCTGTGTTGCTTTAGGTGGATGAGAACACTAGAAAATGTCTGTACAAATTGCGTTCCACGTGGGATGAGATTTTCCCACTGAAAAAGCTGTATGCTTTGGATGTACGTGTAAATTCCATTGATCCTGCTTGGCCTATTAAGCCTTTGCCGCCAAATGTGAACGCAAGCATCCATGTCAACCCCAAATTTTTAAAGCCGGTAAGAATGGAGTACCAGTAAAAGTTATGAAGCCCTTTAATCCCCCACTTCCTGGAAGAGTGGTTAATCGCTTTCTCTTTTTTTGCGTAGACTGAAGAAATAGCGTCTAATACCTCAGTCAGTGAGAAGAACTTGGCAGAGGAACAAATTATAAGGCAACAGTTGCTTGCCAAGCAAAAACAATTGCTAGAGCTTCAACAGAAGAAGATAGAACTTGAACTCGCACAAACAAAAGCTCAACTGGTAAGTTAATTCTTTGTGCGTACTCCCACTTTATGAACGTTACACAAAAAGCCTGTGAAAAGGTCCTGAGAAGGGGGGGGGGGGGGTATATCTGCTGAATCGTATGATTTCTTGGTGCCAATCAGCATGTAATGCTGGATTTGTATCAGCTTGACTTTGGCTTTCCCAACCTGTTCCATTTCTGGATCTCGGATGCATGTCATGTTGACTGACAAAAAATTGTGACTATAGAACACAAGGTCCTAAACACAATTTTGTCATTGGTAGCAGATACTTAGACTCACTAAGAGCAGAGATGGAGATATTTAAAAAGTTATAGGTATTGAATTATAAATTGGTTTTGATTATCTCTAAAAATGTTTTATGGTTCTTTTTATACAGTTCTAGTGCTTTTAGGAAAACTCTTAAAATGACTGCTAGTTATTTTACAACTTCTGTTTTGTTTCCACTTAAAATATTTTTTCCCCTTTTCCCATGAAAGGCTGCCAGTAAAAACCATCCACCAGTGAGTCTACATGGTTTAGCCCCTGTTACCAGCCAGACTGCCCCTACTACAAACACTATGCCGTGGCCTCTACCCCACACAGAAAAGCAACCAACAAGAGACCCTAGATTAAACCGAGCACCTGCCACTTCTCTAAATGCAAAAGAGCAAGGAGCGAACAGGAAGGACAGCCAGGTCACGCCAAGTGCCGCAATTGAAAAGAAAGCCCCAATGTTTCCTGAGAAACCTAGTAAGCTGATGAGAATACCCAAAAAAGATAGTTCTGCATCTGAGGAAAAGGCCAAATCCAAATCGGTGTCCCCGTTAAACAGAGGTGCCTCTCACAAAGCTAAAGATGGTGATCCTGAACACACAAAGACATCAGAGGTTAATAAAAAGGACCCGAGATTGCGAAAGCAGGTCCATGAGAAGATGGAGGTGAAAGAGGAAGAAGTCAAAGAAAAGAAAAGGTCTTCAGAGAAAAAAGAGAGGGAAGACTGTATTAAAGGCTCTGAGCAACAGAGATCCAGCAACTCCAGGAACAAACCTCTGAATGGATCTCTGAATAGGTATGAGAGGGTTGAGACCTTTCAGAAACAAGACATTAAAGTTAGTAAGGCTAATATAAGGAAAAGGTCTCGGTCTAGATCTCGATCTCCACCAGTACACTCTCCCAAAAGAAAAGAGAGGCGCTCGCCTAAGCGAAGAACAAGAAGCATCACTCCACCCCTGAAGTCAGGAAAGGTTCAGCAGCTAGGAAAACACAACAAAGATGTTTCCCAACCGTTAATTATCAGAGAGGATAGAAGTCTGCCTAAAAAAGGCATTTCTGAACCAAGGAGGTTAAAAAGACCACTAGAAGATCGGACACCTGAGCACAGAGATTCGCAGCCGCAGAGGGCGTCATCTGCAGAGCGTAAAAGTACAAAAGATGGCAAGAAGTGGAAGAGCGGGTGGGAAGAAACTAAACCGTAAGTAGTTTTATGCATGTTATATTCATTTTTTTTTGTTGTTGTTGTAAAAAGTAATACAAATATTCTAAATTGTTTTGTTTGAATATTTTAGTCTTAAACAGTTTGAGCCAGAACTTTCACATTCTAAAGCTGGGCCACAAAGAAATAATAAAATGTGGAATAGCTATCAGAGACCTGTAACACCACGACCACTGAAACAGCACCGTCTGAGTGTTGATGCCAACATACAGATACCAGATGTGCTTAACTCTACCAGCAAACGCGATCTTTTACGAAAGGTACAAAATAAATTAAGTTGTTATGCTGTTACCTTGCGTTACTGTGTCTTCCTAATGCAAATGTAGTTGGTATGCATAAATTCATATTTTTGTAAAAATGTAGTTTGGTGTATTATGGATAACTAAAAAACTTTTGAAGTAAGTAAGTAGTGCTGTACTTGATATATGATAATGGAAATAATTTGCCGTTTTCATTTAGGCCCAACAAAGAGTGAATAATGGAGACATGTCCCAGGAAGATTTCCTTAAATTCGCACATCAAGTCAACCAAGTCTTTCATTATCAAGACGAAAAACGGCGCTCTGATTCTTGTGAGGGAACAAATGATGAAACACACTCAAAGAAACCACATGGACAAATGTTTGATGCTTACTTGGAGCATAAATCTAGGCTCATAAGAACACAACTGCAGCGCCCAGGTATTTTTTACCTAATGCATAGTAAAGCATCTTAATCAAAGGTTGAAATGTTGAATGTACGTAAGGAGATTTCTCCTTACGTTGTAATAACGTTTGTGTTTTAATTCTAAACCCCCTTTTTGTTTGCCCTTGTAGTTCACCACAGTTCTCCTCTTCATGAGAATGTGCCACACCACAGGCATCAGCAAGAGAAAGATCAATACAATGAGTCACTTGATATACACAAAAAGAACGTTGAAAGCAAACCATTTTCAGGGCCGGGTGATATTAGAAGAAATGACAGACCACCATCTCGAGCAGGACCCACTTTCAGGAATTCCCCAAGTCCAGTCGGTTGTGATGGAAACCCTGTGAAGACTTCAGTTCTGCCACCGTCTCCACCACCTGTTGAAATGGATCAACTTGATGGTGATATCAGTCCCAGGTTTGAAAGTCCCAACAGCGTTCACTCTGGTACAGGTCCAGAGAACGATGCTCCAGAAAATTTCGATACATCTTTGCGGCATGAAATGCTCTTAGGGCCAGGGCGAGGAGGTCGATGCCATAATGAATCTCCTGGCCAAACTCCACCTCATTCCTCTGAGGGACCTGGCATGCACTCGCACATGCCAAGACATGATGGCGTGAACATCCCCCCACGGTTTGATGGACACAAGACTTCCCATCCGCCCTACGAAGGAGCACAGGGCCATATGGGACAGCCAAGAATGGATGGTCCGCCTCGACCTCATCTTCCTGGGAGATATGAAGGAAACACTGGGCCAGGCAGATATGATGGTCCTGGTGGTCATGGTGCACCTAGGTTTGATGGGCCTGCTCGATATGACATTCATGGGCCACAGAGGTTTGAAAGACCTCCGCTGCTCAAAGGCCCTGGTAGATTTGATAACCAGCCAATGCAGCATGGACCGGTTAGGTACGTGGAGCCTTGTGGAGTTGCAAGATTTGATGGTCCAGGATCAACCCATTTCGATGGTCCAGTGGGTCATCAAGGCCCTGGAAGGTTTGACTGCCAAGGACCAATCCGGTACAACCAACCAATGCAACCAAATCGATTTGATGGCCCTGCAAGGTTTGATAATCCTCACATAACACCAGGCCCTGCAGGAAACCCAGTAATTTATCCTTCTGGGATGGTAAATTATGATGGACCAAGGATTCTTGAAGGGCCAGGCGTTCAGGGACAGGCCATGATGCGATTTGACACCCCAGCGCAACCAGGACCAGTGAGATTTGACTCCCAACCTATAAGATTTGACTCTGGACCACAGGCACCTCCTAGATATTGTGGGCCTTCAAATATGCAAAACCTGTTTAGACCACAGGGGCAGATGATGATTGATCAACCTCAGAATCAGGGTCCAATGATAAATTCTGCTGTTCCGGCAACCGGATTTAACATGGCACCACCTAATGCGTTTGATGGTCAACCGGCACCATTTCACATGCAGCAAAATGCTCAGCAGACACCAAACTTCACTGTTCCAGACCCAACTCCTTCAGGATTTCAGAATTCATACAGACCTGTTGCACCCTTTCCTGGTGCTCCTGCTGGAACCCACCCTCCCCATGTGAGTACCCAAAAAAATAACTTGGAATTTGTATTTTGTGGTGTTGTATGTGCAGTTTTAAATATAATGTTTTGTCTTTTTTTAGATGGGTGTAATGCCTGGTCCAGTTCAGAACTTTATTCCACAAAACCCAGGACCTTTCAATCAACCAGGTAACATTCTTAGTGTTATTGGGTGTTTTTTGTGGGGTTTGGTTTAAGTGAATTGTATCATTGGAGTTTTTTGTTTTAACATGAACTTTAAGAAATGTGATTTTTTTTTTTGTAGGTTCCCAGTTTATGCAGCCAGAGAGTCATTTGGGCCAAATGGATGTGAATGACCTAATGACTAAATTGGTTAAGTTTGGAATAATCCAACCATCACAATCTGACTCAAACAGTGGTAAGCACTGAATTTTTGTATCTTTTAATAAAGTATGGTTGTTAATTAGTACACACTATCGTAGAGCCGTGTACAAGTTATGTATGCAGTGTTCCCTCACTTATCTTGTGGGATCCGTTCCAGACCCACCCGCAATAAGTGAATTTCCGCGAAGTAGCAACGCTATGCTTATTGTAGTAATTATACAGTAAGTACATTATTTTAAGTCTTTATAAACTCTTCCCACACTTATACATAACCCTTTAACATTCCCTTAATAACTTTTCCCATACTGTACATGTACCTTTTAAAAAACGTCTACTTAAATGTTCATAAAATGTTTTCAACTATTAAACCTAGATACATAATTTTAGAAATTTGATATGAGTACTTACCATTGAATATATGTCCTACAGCTAGAATGATAGGAATCAAAGAAAACTGGCCACTGCTGAACGACCCTTTCAAAATAAGACTCCGCATTTACCTAAATATATAGACTGGCATGAAGTCTATACATTTAGGTAAAGGCATTTAGGTGAAGTCTCTCATGTAAGTGAAGTTAGCCACAATAAGAAAATATTTATATCAATATTAAATATAGATAACTTAAATATCAATTGGGTAATTAACCCAAATGAATAAACATTTTACATACTACATATGCGCAAAAATACTTTAAACGGAGTACCGCAAAACCCCGTGAAACAGCAAAAATACCACGATAAATATTTTACATTAATATTTTCTGAAAACCCATGAAACAGCGAGTCCGCAATATACAAACCGTGAAGTAATGAGGGAACACTGTAGTTGGTCATGCCATTGCATTTGTCATTGAACTATAAATGATTTGTTTTGCATTTTGTTACTCTGTTAAATGTACTTGCATACGACTTCAAATTAGGATTGGGTTTTGATTCCTAGAACTGAGTGCCCGTTAAAGGAACGGTTCCTACTAACGTAGTTTAAGCAGCCACCTCTGCCAGGAGCGGTGGCATGTAGTGTAGTTTTGATACACTGCGCTAGAATATTAGAGGAAAATGGAAGTTCAAGGTTTGGCTCAATTTTGAGATGTGAGTGGAGTTAAGCTGTTGTAAAGGAGATCGCAGCTACAGCTTGACCTAGTTCTTGGGTCACTGATTTAAGCCACATTAAGCATTTTACCTAAATTGAGCTTAAATGGGAGGAAATAAAGCTTAAGGTAAAAGTTACTTTTGAAATTAGATACGTTTTCTTTTTACCCGGCAGATTTTTTTTTTCAACCCATTTTGGTTTGATACCCAACTCTACTTCTGACATACACTGTTATGAACCCTGGCAAACTGTAGTACAATGCATTTGGTGAACATCACTCCCAATGTAAATTAATCACCTTCCATTTAAATGCATGTTGAGTTAGTGTGTAGGAAAACACCAGCTTTCATGATTTCCAAACCTCAGCGAAGATACAAAATGACTACAGCGTGTATTCCTGTATATTTTCTGTATTTATTTTAGAGTCCGCATCTGCAGAGCACAGTCAGAGTGTACCAGAAGAAGAACCAGAGGAGGAGGAGGAAGAACAAGATGAAGACGAAAACCTCCCTGATTATACCAGCTTCATTTTAGATGACATGAAACAGTGGGTTAAACCTATTCTAAAATATTTAGTTGGATCATTAATCATCAGGTTAGAAACGCAGCAATCATTCATCTTCTCTGTTTTCATTTAACAGGAGACATGAATGTATTATTACCAAACTGTATACTGGAATCCAGTGCTACTCATGCGGGATGCGTTTCA
Organism: Loricariichthys derbyi; assembly: GCA_033118015.1. Classification (NCBI taxonomy): domain Eukaryota; kingdom Metazoa; phylum Chordata; class Actinopteri; order Siluriformes; family Loricariidae; genus Loricariichthys; species Loricariichthys derbyi. The sequence continues at coordinate 4,063,166 of JAVSBU010000054.1, read as the reverse complement.
CTGCTTCTCAGACTGACATTTACGCTGATCACTTGGATTGGCATTACAGGCAAAACCGGTCTGAGAAAGACATCAGTAGGAAAGTAACACACAGACGGTGGTACTACAGCCTAACGGTAAGAAGTGTGTTAGATTAGATTTAAGATCACTATAGTTTAATTTGTTTCTGTGTTATGTTTTTCCCTTCACTACAGTTTTTTAGTTCAACATGTTTGTGTATTAAACTGACAGAGCTTTTGTCCTAAAGCCAGTTCCTCTGTTTTTAGGACTGGATTGAATTTGAAGAAATAGCTGATCTTGAAGAGAGAGCCAAGAGCCAGTTCTTTGAAAAAGTCCATGAGGAGGTTGTGCAGAAAACCCAGGAAGCAGCCAAAGAGAGAGAGTTCCAGAGTGTCAAAGCTGCAGCAGATGTTGTTGATGAAGTAAGCCTGCATATTTAAGCTTTGATTGTTTTAATCCAAATATGCAGCTTTTATATATTTATATTTAATATAAGGTGTTCACATTTAAAATAACGATGGTTAGTTCAGCCGGTAACCAGTGGTTATGATGGAGATCTATGTATTATAGGGTACATATGTACTGTAAAGCTGTATATCTGACAATGCAGTGGCTTTATATAGAAGAGACATGATGCATGTGACAAGCTGTTGAGTTTGTCCTGTTCTCCAATTGGGATTTCTGAAGTCTACTAACTTTACAGAGTACTGGTAGTCTATAGGAATCAACTGGTTAGTGTGGAAAACAATTTGACACTTTATTGTATGCTTTGTGACTGAGCTTTTCCCTTACATAAATACACTAACACCCAGTCATATGGAGCTTGGGATAATAGTTTGCATGTGGTTTTTCTTATAAACCTACCCAATACAAATGAAAATTGTGCATTACGAAAGCATGCTTCTCATGACAAGTGGCAGTGAAATCATGATGCAGCAAACAACGTTGCACAAGACGACTGAGGTTGATTTAACAAGTAATAAATCATACCATGAGCAACACAAGGTCGCAAGTGATATTTACATTTTCAGAAAAGAGCCTTTGAAAGTCTGAAATTGCCTGAAAAATCATTTCATACACATTCATTTCGCTGCA
>JAVSBU010000054.1:4036002-4048164 GCA_033118015.1 Loricariichthys derbyi | reverse complement strand
ATATGCAAATTTAGCCCCGCCCCTAGCCCAGACTGTATGAATTCAGGGCTTTTAATATTAAGATAATACATTTTCCTTGTGATATTAATACATTTTCGTGATATTAATATAACATAATTACATATAATATAAGTTCATTCAGAGCTTTGAAACACTGGTTATTAGTCTAGTGCCTTAAATAATGCGCTGCCGCCACCACCCAGTGTACCACTGCTTATATATAACAGGAAAAATAGTTTATTAGAAGAACTGAAGCTCACTGACACAGACACTTCACAAGATAGTTGTTAAATATCTCAAAAGTCATGAAACCAATCACAGAACTGGATGAGTAGCTATGGTAGCTAGTCTCAAAAAAAGATCTGTGTATCACTGGAATTCACAGCAGTGCTGCTGCCATTTGTTACCTTTTGCATAAAAGGGAAATTTTTTAAATGTAAGGAAACAAAATGTGGACTCCTGAGTAATGAAAATGGTAAGATATGTCGAGACAACCATGACCGTTTGCTACAGCAAAAAGGATTTTTAATGGAGGAAACCAATTCCGTCAATCCATAACTTCTGAAGAGTAAACAATGCAAAATAATGCACATTTTCTTGAATAACTTTATAACAAAACTTAGTCCACTGCAATTAAAATAATTCACTAGAAACAGAGGCTTGAATTTGTAAATAAAGTGCTCTACTGTATTGAAGTAAAAAGATTCCTTTAAAAATTACCTTTGTCTAAAGAATACATTCAAAATGTGTACGTTTCTTGTATATAAAAAAAAAATATTCTGCTGCAATTAATAGAAATTAAGTTTTAAATGCATATAGGAACATAATGCGTGACTGCACCCCCTGGTGTTCAAAAATGCAACTGCATTCAATTGCATTATGTGGCAAGTGACATCAATCTTTATGATGCACACCAACACATTTGCGTCCTTACACCCCTACTGTCAACATTAAATATTTCCTATTTCTCAACCTGATTAAATTCTCTGCAATCGAAATTCAGTCCAACCCAAAGCTACGCTCGTGTAGGAAACGCCAATTAGTGTCAAGTGCGGCGCTCGTGTATTTAATAAGTCTAAAACTTTAGCAGGTCCAACACTACATACTACAAATGTACAAGAATAGATTTGGAACTCAGATTCTGAAACTTTGAGACAGTGTCACAGTAAGAACTCAGCCATTCACTTGCTTAAATAGTAAAATAAATAGATTAAAAATACATTTAAAAAAATATTATTCAGATTTTTTTGCCTAGAGTGCAACCTAAAATCTTGCAAAGTAGGTTTATTCCATCCTCCGCTTTCTTCTGGGGTTCATGGTGTACTCTAGCTTGCCTCGATATGTAACCAGACATTTTTACAAGGTTAATATTCTATTTAATGAATTAATTGAAGGATTAACTGCTTAGTTCATTTAAACAGAAATATTCTGATTGTGTTTTTTTTATTTAATTACTGTAGTCTGAGATGTATACACGAACAATCTATTCTATAAAAGATATAAATGCCATTCTTAAACTAAAGAGATGCAGATACACAGCCACTGTCTTCTCCCAACTGTTAAGTAAGGTAGAGGATAATTATTATTTTTATTGATTATTATTTTTCACGTTTTATCCTTGTCAAGGTAATTCATTGCCAATCTCACCTGCCTGCTATGGACAGGACACCACTCTCATAGGCCCAGCAGGGAATGATTCCCTTGTCCAGCCTTCCCTCCCTCAGACACACCCATTCATACCTTTATGTGATGCTTGTCTGGAAGGTAGCCTACTATAGAATAGGAGTTTAAGAGCAAGAAGGCCCTCATTCTTACACGTGAGACAAACTAGCTTACACGTCATGTTTGGACCAGAAACTGTTTTAGAGACTTCTGTGAAAGTCTTTCGTGTGTGGATGACTTTCCACTGCTGTAAATAACTCTAAGTAGTACTTTGTCCTCCCACTACCTGTATATTCTTTCTAACTAGTTCCATCATATATGTATAATAAGCCATATGTGTATCCATATCATGGCTTTCTCCGACACAGGATCATAAGCAGACATTAGCACTTTTTAATAATTACTGTGAATTTCCAGAAATTACAAAAACTCACTGTGGAGACCCCTGAAAAGGGAAAAGTCGAAAGAAGAAAAAAAGACTGAGACTCTGGTAAGGACCAGTCACCAACCACTTCCATTAATGACCTGTAACTGACAACATAATTAATTCATCATCTTATCCGTTTATCCTGGTCAGGGGTCGTGAGAAAGCCAAGGGAATGAAGGTATTAGAATACCGTCCAAAAAAATTTGAAAATACATGCGGCTTTTTTTTCATTATTCATTATTTAAGGAATGCCTAAAATGCAGGTAATTTGGAGCAATATGCTACATCGGACCCAACAGAAACTGATGAGACATTCAAACACAATATAAAGAACAAAATCACTACATATCACGAATGTGTAGACGAGAAAGCAGAGGCTCTCCGGCAAACAAGACACTTGTGTGGATTTATCGGCTTGGCAGGACAGGGGTAAGGAAAAAGCTGATCTTTGTTGTTTCTTTGATGTGAACGTGGCTCATATTTGGGTCACAGCTTTGATTTTATGAAAATAATGAAACTTTTTAGAAATAATTATTTTATGTGGCGGTTACTGGCGTATGCAGGCGGTGGATGGTAATCTAATAACTTCATTCCCATGGCCTAAACACCGGCACAGGTTAGAAGGCAGAAACAACCCTAGAAAGGGCACCAATTCATCATAGGGCACTCACACACTATGGGCACTTTCTAAAAACCAATTAACACCAATTAACCTACCACACATCTTTGGAATGTGAGAGGAAACTGTAGTACCCAGGGAAAACCCACACAGACAAGGAGAGGACATGCAAATTCCATCTAGGTCGAGCCAGGGTCAGGTTGTTATTAATAAACCAGTTTCAGAAAGCCTGCTTAGCACTAGAGGGTTAAACAGACTTATCTACAGATCTGCTGGAAATCATGATGATCATCAGGTCTATTATTTCCTGTAGGAAAGTGTTACAGTATGAGGATGGGATGTTACTTGGTTAGACTTGAAGAGCTCTAAATGTGAACTAAAAAGAAACATTGCTAGCAATGAATAAGTCAGTTAATTTTTCAAGGAGACCTTCAAGGAAAGGTACGGAGTCTTAAAGTCTCAGTGAAGACCTCAAGGAAGACGTTCTCACCAGAGCTTTACATAAACACTCTAAAACATTTCTGTTTATTAATAAAGCCGTTAAAAGTTTGACATTATCTAAGAGCAGGCTGCAGGTGAAGCTAATGCAGCTAGCCTAGCCTGTTAGCTTAGCTTTGGTTACCTTCTGGTGAGGCGGCAGGCTGCAGGCGCGGCTGCTCAGACTGAACGAGGAGGTTTGAGATTCCAAAGCTCGGCTTCTACCTGTGAAGGTGCCTCTGTGAACATGCCTGCCGGAACACATAACCCGGGCCCGGCAGGCTCCAGTGCTGTGGTACGGTCTAAACTCTGCCGGTACCGGACCGGGACGGACGTTAGCGGCGGGGCCTGATAGGACACCGGGCCGGTTCACCCTTACAACCGGCCTAAGTCTCAGTACTAACCGCAGCATTTCCACTACAGTGGCTGTGAGTCGAACCAAAGCGGAAAGTTTAAAGAAAAAAAAGCCCCAACCTATGATATTTCAACCCCAAACACAACCGGCTGCCTCACTTTCCAATGACCTCCCTGTTCCCAAACATGCCACTTTACGGCGCTCGCGTTCTCCTGTCCGTCATTCGAACACCACTCGGGTTGCCACAACCTCAGAAAACTCTCTTAAATAATCGCAATGACGTGATCTCAGGAAGTGATGGCATAGTTACCATGAAAAAGTAACTTGATTTCTGATTACTGTTCAGTCCTTTAAAAAGTAACTTAGTTACTTTACTGATCAGTGGTGGCATAGTTACCTTGAAAAAGTAACTTGATTTCTGATTACTGATCAGTTCTTTAAAAAGTAACTTAGTTACTTTTCTGATCAGTGATAGCATAAATACCTTGAAAAAGTAACCTGACTACTGATTAGTACTTTAAAAATTAACTTAGTTACTTTTCTGATCAGTGATGGCATAGTTACCTCGAAAAAGTAACCTGATTTCTGATTATTTCTTTAAAAAGTAACTTAGTTACTTTTCTGATCAGTGATAGCATAATTACCTCGAAAAAGTAACCTGACTACTGATTAGTACTTTAAAAATTAACTTAGTTACTTTTCTGATCAGTGATGGCATAGTTACCTTGAAAAAGTATCATACATCTGTGTGGAGTTTGTATGTTCTCCGTGTCTGCCTGGGATTTCTCCAGTTTCCTCCCACTTTCCAAAAGCATCCAAGTGTGAGAGTGGGTGTGGCCTATGATAGGTTGGCGCCCTGTCTAAGGTCGCTCTTGCCTTGCACCCTGTGTCACCGGCTAGGCCCCTTGGTTTCCTAGGATTAGGTTAAGATGACAAGCGACACAGACTAGGATAAGCTGTTAAAACAATAAATGAATGAATATTTGGTGTGCACTAAAAAGTAAGTTATTTTACTATATAAATAGTTAAAAAGTTAAATAGTAAAAGACTGTAAAATTAACCTCATAACTACTTCTTTCTCCCTCGTGGAGTTTTTTTAGTCCAGGGTAATTTTTAAAGGACATTTTAAACGCCTTTTTGGTCCAAAGAGTGAAAAGTTGTCAGTGTGAAATTGTAAAGTGGATGGTGTCAGGATTACAAGATGAGCATTTGGCAACCCTGAGTAGGCGTTCTCACGTTCTGACTCACGCTGTCGTAGAAGTGTCGTACTCCTGATATTTACTAGCTTTGTAAAAGAGTAGTTCAGAAATAAATAAGAGTGCAGGAAATATAAAATGCACAGTGATACAGTTAAAATTCATAATACCTCTTTAGGTCATATATTTAATCCCATTAATACTTATTGTCCATTTTACCAGATCCACTTACTATACAGAAGCAATTTGTAGTTCTATAATTACAAATTGTAGTCCATCTGTTTCTGTACATCACTTATATACATATAATCATACCAATTTAAATACAAACTTGGAGATTTCCTAAACATCCAAACTTTAGTATTTGGTTTGTTCCCCCTTTTGCTATAAGTGTGGCCTGGCATTCACAAGTTTATATAAAAGCTAATGATTTTGTTGGTGTTCTCCCAGAGTGATTTCCCAGTATTCCAAAGAGAATCATGTGATGTTACTGAATGCTTGGATTTCTCTGGGGTTTGGATCAGTGACTGTGCAAGAAAGTCAATGACAGTCAACACTCCATCTTCTTTGGTTTTGCAATAGTGGTAGTAAAGCTATTAGGTTTTTGAGGGTAATTATCAAAGATCCAAAAAAGTGTTTTCGCTAGTTGTAGTAGCGCTACCTAATAACGTAATAATTTCATGAATTCTGATGAGAATTTCCTGTAGACTGGGATTTTTGCCACTGTTAGTATAGATGTATGACCACATGCTGAGATACACCTGCACCTTTAGCTACTTCCTTCATATGGACTTTAGCATGCGCAAATGCAATCACTCCTTTTTGAGGAAAGGATGAAATCACAATGTCCATTATATCTATTCATTTGAGGTTTTCAGTGGTATATACATTCACATACAAATCAAATACTAAGTGCTGAAAAAGGCATTTATTGTTTCAGGTTTGGCAGCGTTATAAAAAAAAAAATACAGAAATATGAAAGGAGAAGCGGTTTTGTAGTGCTGTAGTCCTGTAGCAGTATGAAGTGCAGTAGAGTTTATTTGATCTTGGTGAGAGCTATCGCTCGTCGGTCTGTGTTCTGAAACAGAGCTCGAATCAAACTCTTCATTTCATTGCTGGTGAATTCCTGTGCGAGAGGCCCTTTACCCTCTGCCCACCTACAAAGAGAAATAAATACTGTTAAAACATCTATAATCACTAGGGATGTCCCGATCCGATCATGTGATCGGAAATCGGGCCCAATCAAGCGTTTTCAAACTCGATCAGGGGTGGGGGTGGGTGGGTGGGGGAGCTGGGCTTGTTGTGCTGAGTAAACCAATCAGCTTTCAGTGTGGGCGGGCTTTTACAGGATAGTTACGGCAGAGAGAAAGTGCCTCAAAAAACGCAAATACTAAATCCATTTCACCTCAGATTACAAAAAACTGTATCCTTACCTAATAAGGGTAAAATAATGACAGTTTAGTGAGACTTCAGTTTTACCCATGGATGATTGAATGATTGTAAAAGACATGTGGAGGTGAGAAGGGTCATTTAATGTGCATTAGGTCTATATTTAGGTCTACAATGGGCTGTCATGAGAAGATCAACCTTATTGAATATTTACATAAACCAACAATATAAGAATAAGCAGTTTACAAAAATATAATAGAATGATTTTGCACCATTATTACTTGATTGTTCAAGCTACCTTAAAGAGTGGTGCACTGTTTAAGTATTAAATGATAAAATAAGGTGAATGAAATAAAAATAGGGGACAACCTGGATATGTTTATTTTGCATTTGTTCATTTTTTTAATGTGTTACAAAAGTATCGGATTGGGATTCGGTATCGGCAGACACTCAAAATCGGATTGGGGCGCAAAAAAAAAAACTGATCCGGACATCCCTAATAATCACATTGTACAAAATAAATACACAGATTTTCTGTTGATTCGTGTGTTATCAGATTCCCATTGTAAAGCTGAAAAATCTTAAGCGAGACCATAGTATATCAGAGATTACCTATAAAAGCCTCAAGGCATTTTCAAACTCAAATATTGTCCAAGTTCTTTGTAATACTGTTGCAGATGTTCTCAAACTGGTTACACTTTAGAGCTTGCTGTGCTTTCATCATTCTGTCCAGTTTATCTGAAGGTCTCAACTAATTTCCTGTATTTCCTGGCTGTATTCTAATAAAGAGCCTGAGAATAATAATATATGGTCATTACGGAATTGTTAAAACAGTAAACTTAGTGGTGACCTAAGATTTTGGACAGTACTGATCAAAAATACTAAAGATATGTATGCATATGTAAGTCTAATGTCTCAGGAGAGATGTGCTGTCCTTTACCTATCCACTATTTCCTGTAGACTGGCCTGAAGCACTTTGGAAAGCTCTTTGAAGGTCATCCACTTCTTCACATAGACAGGAACTTCTTCCTGGTATTTCTTGTTCTTGTTCTCTTCTGGCAGTGGTGTGAATACTAATGGCCCCTCCTCTATGATGGTCTGACAAAGTGTGTGGAGCCTCTCTCCATCCTCAGTTGAGATGTCCTGAATCGATTAGATCATCATTAGAGTCTCCTCAGCTTTAAAGGATTACAGATGAACACGGGCTCCATAATAACTCACCTCTAACATCATGATTTTGCTGATCAGTTCAGATATGGCTGTATTCAGGAGGGTTCCCATGGACTTGCAGTAGATGTTCACTGGCAGGACGTCTTGCCAGACCTTTCCTAGGCGCTTCAACTGATGAATCACCTAAATACCAACATAGTTCTTGATCTTAGCTCTGAAGCAATGCACTGCCTCCAAATGTTACCTAAAGAAGTTTGCCTCACTTGTCTGACTGCCTTGCTGGCTGCTGTATAATTATCTTCATCATCCAAATTGGAGAAGTTTCTGGCAGTGGACAGTCTCTCCAACATTTCTGCTTTCTGAACATTCATCTGTGCCACAAAACACTGAGCACCTTCAAGAAAAGACAGAAGTTTTCTTATCTTCAAGCTTTTGAACAAGGCTGGTGATCTCATTGGTTCACCTTAATAAATATACAGTTTACTAGTTTCCAAAGCCTCAAACAATAGCTAAATATAGATTATTTATAACATTATAATTACTATATTATAGATTAACCTATATTATACAATGAATATAAGATATTATAATTTACTCTAATAATTCAGATGTGATTATCTAATTCTACCAAATACGTTTAGCATACAAAGGGAAGAACACTTTAATAAAGGCTGCTTAGTGCAATTGTTACCACACTATTAAAAACAATGCAACTACACAATTCAAATCCTTACATAGAAAAGTCCTTTAGTTTGAAGGTTTGCTCTTTTAGGCCAGACTTTTTTTTTATTACTTGTTTGGCGCATCAGCCGATGTTAGTTTTTCACCCCCCCTTTGGGATCGACTTTTTTTTTGTTACTGTCACCGATCTTGCATTCCTATATTAGTTGAAAACTTCGATTTAAAACTCGTGCCATAACTCAGCCACAGCTGAACCCTATTAGATGTGCATCAGCGCCGCGCCACTAGATGGCAATAAGAACCCGCTAATCGCGGGTCATCATCACTAACGCACGCGTAGAATGCACCAAAATCTGTGTTCATCATCAGAAACGAATGCGCAGATCGGCTTTAGAGTTCAGCAAGATCGCCTGTATTGGCCAGTGTTGCCAACTTAGCGACTTTGTCACTATATTTATCAACTTTTCAGACCGTCTAGCGACTTAATTTTTTTTAAAAAGTGACTAGCGATAAATCTAGTGACTTTTTGTGGTGTTATTGGAGATTGGATAATTATATGCATTTGCCACCAGAAAAGTGAGTAAACTCATCTCTCACATTTGCTGTAGCTTTAGCGGTCATTTATTTGTATTTTTTTGCTTTGTTATTGTTGTGAATGTATGATACGGTGTCCTATTTGGATGCTGGGGTGATTTGATGCAATGTTTTTAGCCATAGTGCACACTGGCTGACACCACTGTACATTAATATTGGTCACGATGTGCTATATTATACTGATCCCATTCACAGTTTTATTTACAGATACTTTCAAGACATACATGTAAAAGCAACTTGCTCAATATTTTCCTTTTTTATTTTCCCCTGTCTCATGATTTGGCTCCTGATGTTCGTTATTTGAAAATTAAAAAAATAAATTCTAAAGTGAAATTTTATTTTTATTTGCGCCGCCGTATTCAGGTGTTCATTACAGAAATCCGAAAGACAAGAAATAAAAAAGTCTGGCCTTAATAAAAAAAAAAGTCTTAATATTGTGCCTATTTTCAGTGAATTACTACACAACACAAAGCAAAAATGCAATATAAATGCCAAAAATAATGCCTTCCACTTGCATTGCCTTTCTGTTTTAACCCTTTAATGTCCTCACCAAGAAAAAAAAAAGTCAATTTAAAATTTTATATAATTATTTTCATAATAATTTTATTAAATAATTATTAATTATTTATTAAATAAATATTAAATAAATTTTCCATTGCTTTTATTTCTTGGTGAGGATGTTAAAGGGTTAAAAAGACATAGTAACCCAAAATTGCTCTACCAAAATTTATGCAGGATGTTAAAGGGTTAAATTTGGTAACACCACCACTCGGGCTAAAAGTCTGACAGTCCGTAGATACCTGGGGCATAACTATCACACCACCATGGTAAAGATGTGGCCCATATACTCACAAAATTAGGGACTACAGATGCCATTTCATTTTATTTTCAGCTGCCCCGCTCTGTAACAGCCACTCTAAGATCATTTTAGAAACCAAGGAACATTACAGGTGCATACAGTGTTATTTCATAATAAAATTAATGTAAGGACCTTAATGCAATCCATCAATGCTCAATCAACAACTAAAGAAAGGCTCTGTAATTAATAAAAACCTACCCAGTTTTCTAAAGCCTGGAACCAAGTCAACAAAGTAGGCTACTCCATCTTTCAGTGGGAGACGTGGTCTGAACTGGTGGCCAAGCGTCAGCAGGTGATGAGCCAGGAACATACAGTTGTTGTGATGGATGGCAGCTAAGTGAGGGAACTTCAGTAGGTTGTCTCTGAAAGAAAAAAAAAAGATTTTAAAACTAAGCACTAAACCAAAAACAAGTGTTTACATATCAGGACAACACGCTTACTTGTGGTATGTAGGCACAACGTCATAGAAGAGGTGAAAAATATTTCGGGTCGTGTAGAATAACTGGACAGCACTGTAAAAAAATTATATAACAAAGCAATGATACGGTACATCAGTCATTTTCTTAAAAGGATAGTCTGGGAGAACATTACCGAATATTTTTTAGTAACATTACGGATGATTGGGGTAGACAATGCTGAGTGGTTCTGCTCATTATGCAGTTAGAAGGCCCATATAAAGAAACGTTCTTAAAGTCACAGTAGTGACAATGATTTAGATGGTTGAAAGAATTTTGCCAGAAAAAAAAAAACAGCGATCAGACACCTGCATTTATATAACTAAACTCATCAAGCATGAATGCTATGACATAACCGTACCACTGGGGGGAGCTGCCCACTGCCTCAGACAGGGTTTTGATAGCCAGTTCAATCAGCTGCTGCACTGACTCACTGATGCGACACACAGGCAGACACAGAGTGCGCTGGTCCAGCTGCTTCTCGTTCTCCAGGATCTTGTGGTCATCATGGCCGCTCTTCTTCCCCTCATGCTTCTCTTTGCTCCCTCCACCTGGACTTGGCAGTTTAGGCAGAGTGAGCTTGTACTCTGGAGATATCTGGAGACGAAATTCAAAATAATGACACGAACCTCTTTAGGGCACTGTGGTGGACTACACATTAATAATAAGAACCCATCTTACTTTAACCGTGTTGTGCATCTCTGAGGTCATCAGTTTGCGGGCAGCTACTATGACATCTTGACATTTTTTGCTAGCAAAATGGCAGTTGACATTCCTTGCATACTTGAGGAGGTCAGTCGAGTCTCCTGACAAGTACCCCATATCCTTCAGCTGATCTTCAAACGCCTCTGTTTCTTTAATGACCTTGAGGACATCAAGTGAAAAATAAAGGCATTGTGTATTTGTGCAAACCTTCTTTTATAACCTATTTATAGGCAGAATGAGGAGCAGAATAACCAGATCATGGTAGTCATTCACAGGTACCTTTAGATATTTAGAATTTATGATGTAAATCCGGTAATACACATAAATACACATTCAGCAGAAAAACATAACGGTGAAAGAGTGATGAGCACTGGGAGATATTGAGAGGAAAAGCCACGGTCGCACAATAATCGTTTTGTTCTTCCACTTTAAATACATTATTCAGTAAATGAAAAGAAATATTAAAGCTTATTTTGTAATAAAGTATATGTTAATAAATGAAAATAATATTATACTTTATTACAAAATAAGCTTTATGTTAATGACAAATTGCAGCCTTGTTTTCGCAGTCATGCATTCATCATGCACTACAACACTCTCCAGCGTGCACCACTGTGTGACATGAGTCACGCAGTGAGAGTAATGCATGTAGCGAAATGTAGTGAGGAAACATCACGGTCTTGTTTTAAATGCTTTAAATATACACGTATGAGACACATTTATTAGTAGTAGATTAATAGTAACTAGAGTGGTGCATTTCCTGCAGAAAATGTGAGTGTGATTGCCACGATGCAAGTGCGGGGTCAGGGTGCTCCCTGGTCCATGCATGCTGATTTTCATGTTTCTAGCTCAAAAAGTGTCAGAGTCACGGCCGTCGGAAGTCGGCCGTTATGCTAAGTCAATGGGAAACTTTTCTCGCGTTTTCGCGTATAGTGCGCGAATGCAATGTGCAAATTCTTAGCTGTGTACAAGCAAGTGTGTCCCGAGAATTCTGCACGTTTCGGTGTTTGTCACGTGTCGATATCTCGAAAAACTGCGGGTAAAATTATGCGTCAAAAAACAGCCAAATAACATTGTGCTCAATGGCTTTTCTATGGCCGGAAATTGTGGGCATGGTAAAAAGTGACCGGAGTGTTCGATCACGCCGCGACTTCAATTGCCAGGTCAAGGTGCCTTCACGGTCCATGCATGCCGAATTTGATGTTTCTAGCTCAAAAATTGTCAGAGTTACGGCCGTCTGAAATTGGCCATAATGTTAAGTCAATGGGAAATTTCCCTCACGTTTTCGCGCACAGCGCGCAAATGCCACAAGTGATTTCTTATCTGTATACAAGCGACCGTCTCCCGAATTCTGCACGTTTCAATGTTTGTCCCGTGTCGATATCTCAAAAACTGCGGGCGAAATTACGCGTCAAAAAAACGGCTCAATAAGAAGAAGAAGATATATGACCTTCGGATAACAATAGTGTGATTGCCATAGGCAATCACACTAAAAATGTCAGGTGTCTGGAGTCATTTTATGATTTTATGATCTCCAGAGACCATAATTAATGTTCATGTAAGGTATAAACAA
>JAVSBU010000054.1:3845168-3857436 GCA_033118015.1 Loricariichthys derbyi | reverse complement strand
CTTCTAAATGCCTTATACCAACCAAAATCGGACTGAATTATTCAGTCTGGGTATATAACGGATCTAACTACGAGGTGAATTTTACCCTATATAATTTGATTGTATGACATACTGGGATTTTAAGGCACACTTTAAGGGGTGCACACTAAGGGATGTCCACCCATAGATTACACTCTTCACATCAATTAGGCGAATAACATTAAATTAAAAACTGAAATATGTATAATTAGGTTACTTGAAGACACTTTTTTCTAGACTCACCATAAGCAATTATGAGTTAATACAGTGGTTTTCTCAAAGTGAAGGAGCGCCCCCTAAGGGTGGTGCAGATCTAATGAATGCATGTCACATGATAATTCCATTGCAATGGTCAATTTTGCTCAATAAGAAGTTGTGTTTTTGTACCAATTACAATGTCTTGTTTTCATCGTAATGGCTGAACAGGTTTTGTACTGGGTTGTAACAAACATTATGTAATATGTTATTTTGTTATGAAGCTTGACAGGTTAAAGTAATATGTTCATGCTTTATGGGTTGCATGTAACACGAGCATTTCTACAGTTTTTGTTCATCTTTATGAGGTAATATGTGAGTGTATAGCATGTTAAAAATGCTGTTATGAATAAGGAAACAGGATTGATAAGAAGTGTTACTGTATTTTTCAGTCCAACACAAATCATATATTCTATCGATTAGTTTGAGCATGCAAAAAATGACACTAGGCACTACACGGTTATTCGTTGACACTCTGTGACCTTATGAGTACAGTATTATGGCAAAAAGCGTGATTTGATGCTGGAATTCAAATAAACATAGGTTAGTGTTACAGAGAGCAGTTCAAAAGATGGTACAGATAAATGGACATTAAAGGTTCAATCATTATTCATCCTTTGGTTAGGTGAACGTTTCCCAGATGCTACAAAGTAAAAAAAGGTTAGAAACCAATAGGAAGATGGACATGCTCTACCATGCAGGAGTGAGATTACATCCTTTCATCCACAGCACAATCAGAACCCAAATCACTGACACAACATTCAGAATCCATACTGACCTGTGTGCTGTAAATATACAGCACTGAGCAAGAAGCAATGTGCTCTGAGTGCAACCAAGACTTTGTTTGAACATACTGCATATGAACACCAGACGGCGACAGTACGGACAGTGCAGACACAGACGGACAAGACATGCAGGAGGGGGAATCACGGGCGAGGACAGAACAGGACAAACCGAAAGCCTGAACAGAAGTGTGGGTCAACTTGCAAACATGCATGGTACAGTACAGTATAGGATGTGCAGTGTTAATATGGTCATGGATTTATGTCATATTATGGTTGATGTATTTTACGAGTGAAACACTCTATAACTGGATATATAACTGAAAATTGTGCTTTTTTTAGTACATCATAGGATAAAAGACCAATGTTATATGACACTGTAGGTTAAGATTCTTTAAAGTAGCTCCTCTTGCTTAGATGGCAGCTTTGCATACCTTGGTATGTTCTCCCTCAGCTTTATAAGGTTGTCACGTGGAATGGCTTTCAGTTACCATCTGTACCTTATTAAGAGTTAATTTGTTGAATTTCTTCCTCTTAATGTGTTTGATCCCATCAGTTGTGTTATGAAGATCTAGAGTTCCTATACAATGAGGAATCTAAAACATATTTTGGTTTGTTCAACACTTAAGTTTACTCCATGATTCATTAAGTGCACCTTCATAGTCTGGATGAGTTCAATATTAATTTACAATGTAGAAAAAAATAAAAACATTCACAGATGTCCAAACTTTTGACTAGTAAAATAAATAAATAAACAATTAAGTATGAATTATATAAAACAATTAATTTATAGTAATAAAGTAAATATACAAAATCATATAAAAAATTTTCAATGTTGTCATTTAATGATTTCTTTCAGACTTAAGTTAAAAGATTTAGATTTCTCATATAAGAATTACAGAATGCTGAATGTGGTTTTCTGGCATGTATCTAATAAAGTGGCATATTTGAGGCATATTATGTAATCAAATATTTGCCCAATTAAATTAATTATCATTTAGAATTGGCAACAACCTAAACCACTATCTTATGGAATTAAAACTCAATTTATGTTATAGTATTATTATTTATAACACAGTTTTATTGCACAGGTGGAGCCTTATTTTAGCCCCACCCCCTAAACCAGGAAGTGATGCTGTAGCCCTGCCCTTGACATGCTGAGTGTTTAGATCGCTTTGAAGTAAAAATTTGTAAATTTGAAAGCAGTGTGCAACATTAAAAGTTGTCATTAACAAACAGTTTGTCCAACAAAGTAAACATTTAGTGTTTTAATGGAGATTATGATTTTGTGTTTGTAAAACGGTTTGTTTGCTAGTAATGTACTGGTTAGCTTATTTGAGCTAATAAATGGATTAAAGTTTTGGGAAAGAACAAACATTTCAAAATAGTACAGAAATACAAATTGGAAATTGGCTGGATTTTAAGAGGTCTGTGTTTTAAGAGTTTTTAGTAGTGTGTTGTAAAGACACTTAACATTCTCTGAAGTTTTTGTAACATAGCAATTTCTTTGAGATTTAGGTTTCTCTGAATGAAAGGTGGTATTGCAAAAAAAAAAACTAATGGAAAAACATTATGTTAGGCTGTGCAAAACAATCCTCCCATATGGGTAATGATTTGGATAGAAGTTAAGCAGATTTATAATATTTTACTGAATACTGACAATTTTTTAAATTTCAACAAAAAAGTTACGTAATACAGCTAAAAACATTATTGTTTTACTTTTACATCTGTAGTGCATTGTTACTTTTAGTGTTAACTTGTATGCTGGAAATAGAAATCATTAGTTATTACTACATTTGCTATTATGGATGACGCAGTCATACATAAACTGTGAGTAAAATGATTAAATTAAAACTAAAATGCATTTTCCATAAACTGTAACCCAAAAAATTATTGGATTTTAAGGCCTCTCGTGAACTCTTGTCACAGATCAATATAATCTCTGTAATAGGATATTACCAGAATAGAGTGGTTGTAGAATTAAAGAACATTATTGCTACATTAATCATTTAATATAATTACAGTAACAGTTCATGACTGGCTGATTAAAGTTCATTATGGTGGAAGCCTGCTGGATTAACGTTGCTCTGATTGTTTTTAAGGTTGAATTCAGGAATCAAGTGGGCAGAATGTGAGAATCAATGAATCGTGAATGAAATGGTTCATGAACTTGATGGCTTTGGGTTAAAATGTGTTTCTCTAAGGCTGCTATTCATGTGTCATTTCCCTCCTACTGCAAAATGTTTAAGAAACCAAAATTACCTTCTGTTCACCAGCGAAGACGACATCATCAGGACCATGCAAGAGCCACATGACAAAGTCACATGATACGCACGTGCAACATTGGTTGAAAGAAAAATTGGGGAGGGATGGGGGTGGGTCACATGGAAAATACAAAACATCGGAAATCAAATTACACAAACGTGGAACGGAAAACAACAACAACAGTGTTAACACCAAAAAGTACAAACAAAGACAAACAAAAGAGAACATAAATTCAACATATGGTTGGCAAATTCACTACATTAGATACATATACAAACCATGGACATAATACGACCCATAAAGGAGCTTTAGGACTTTTAATTTGAAAAATATATCAAAGGCATGAATGACAAAAATATACAAATAGCAGTCAAATCATAATTTTTATAATACATATAATATTTATAAAATATTTATAAAACAATATTTATAATAAATGTTTAATATTTATAATAAATAATTTAACAAGAAATATAAAGGAAATTAATTTCCTTATTAATAATAATCCATATTTTGTATTTCATTACCAAATGTAAAAAGCGTCCCAAACTGCTTTATGAATCTTTACTCAAAGACATTCTGAGTCTGAAAAAAAAAAATCAACCACAAAATCAACCAAAAAGCTGTTCTCTTGGGTTGGGCTTATTGCAGGTTATCAGCGACAGAGTAAATTTCAGCCTGAAGCAAAGGGATTTTTTTGGACAACAAAAACGTGATATAAAAATGAATGAACACTGCAGCTATGTTATGAACACATGAAGTGCTAGGACAAAGATACAAACAGCACATTGTTAAAGTAAAGGTATGGTTAAGGTAAAACCATACACAAGAGCAGACCTGGGCATTTTATGGCCCGCGGGTCACATGGGCATCCCTGTCCGGCCCGTGATATGTCAGTCATAAACACAAATGAACAAGTATTTATGCTGTGCAAAAACAACTGTGCTTTTATTCTGAAATATTCTTAAACTTTTTATTACCAGTGGCAGCTTATCAAAAATATATAATTTACCACTTTTTACAATGTGAGAAAATTAATATTGAGCAAAATTAACTTTGAGATACATATGGTTCAGGCCTCCAACACAGTTTTTCATCTGGTCCCCTTTAGAAATTAATTTCCCATACCTGCACAAGAGCCTTCATTTTTTTATCATTAAACCTCATAACGAAATGCAGATCAGGAATACTTATCTTTGCACACAAACACAGAAGGAAAGGGAACCTAATGGCCGTTATCTCACTGACACAATATCTCACACATGAAACACAATTTTCATGAATATTTTAATCTAATCGTGAGCCGTGGTTCATTTCAGTGAACACTCCACATTTGTTGACATATATACAGAGGTGGGTGGTAATGCACTACTTTCTCTCCATTACAATTACATGTAATTCCAAGAATAATTTGTCCCATTTTTCTTTTATGGGAGATTTGCTGGTTAATGATTTCCTGAAGATCTAAGTACGATCTGAATTCATGTCTGAAAATCATCAAGGATTTGCAGTCAGAGAGCCTGTTCTATTTCAATATTAAAATGTTAAATTATCATTTTAAAAACAGAGCTTGTTCTCTCCGATACATATTCGAAATGCTATTTCTCTATTATGCTTATAATATTCTGAGAGCTCTTGCGCAATCCCATTAAAACTGAACTGAGCACAGATTATAATGCCTGTGCCTGTCTCTGAATATCACCGATATGCTGCTTGTAGATCTCTTATTTGCATGTTATCACCTTCCATAGTCTGGATAACTTAGTTGACATATGTGTAAAATATATTTAGGCTTGCTGCTATTAATAAAACTGCAATAAAAAGTGCTTTGAGAGGCAGTAACAGGGGGCAAGCCAGGGTCTGAATACTGAGGAAGCAAAGACGACTTGTACAAAAAAGTAACAGAGATCTTTGTCTGGAAGGATAAGCCAAAAAGCTGGGAATAAAATGTGATTCAACACGTTACACATATGGGCGACACTTGGGGGGGGGGGGTGAGACCATAGAGGAATGGGCAGTGAACCAGCAGAGGGCCATGTGGCGGTGTGGGGCTTGATACAGGCGACACCTGCATCCAGCTCTATTCATAGTTGGCCGGGAGCAGTGTTGCTTGCGGCAGCATCTAGATGTTTGGGTGCCTGGCAGTGCACTGCTGTAATTCTCCAGAGTTGTGTTGTGCGAACCGATCGCCTTCCACTGGCAGTAGGGTACGTACCTGGGACATGATACCCCCTAGTGCAACATATTTGGGGGATCTTTTTTTCTGGTAGGCACTGCACTTCAGCCCTGGCAAAAGAAAGTAGGCTCAGCACTCCTTTGTAGAGGAGTGGTGGAGTAAGGCAGAAGACTTACACCCCGCACGGTCGCTTGGACCACAGAGCGTAAAGGAACTGTGTGACTCCGGATTCCTCCTCCTAGCGTCCTTACATGGTCACTTGGCTCTATGCTGAGCATAAATTAACCACGCTGCTCGAGATTCGGTTCCCAAAACCGAGATTAGTTTCGCACGTCCGGTCCATCAGTCCCAAACAAAAAAAGGGTTCTTTTAAGTTATTTTATGTTTTCTTACTTATATTTATGTTTGCAGTTTATTATGTTTTGGAAATCTTACGTTTAAGTCTGATTGATTCCTCTCTTTTGTTTGACCTTATGTTTAAAAAAAACCCCTACCATTCTGTGAAGCTGAGCGATTGGGTCCTTTCTTTTGGTTCAACCCCAACGACATCATAACAAAAATGTCAAACTTCGATATGTCAAACCAATAACAGTCCTCCCCAGTGGAACCTCATTCCAATTTTTAGTAGCTTTGGCATATCTTTTCACCTTGTTCTCTTTCCAAAAGGCTGATTAAGCATCTTCCAACTATAGAAGGGTCAACTTGGCATCGTGATGAAGCTGCCAGATGCTGCTATTGCTCAAGTGTAAGGGAGGTCACAATAAATACTTGCCACTGTAGCTGTTTTTTCAGTTTTTAAATACTGCATACAGTTTTCCTGTATTTTCTGGTTGTCTTCTAATGAAGAGATTGAGAAGTAATTATATGATCTTAATTACAGGTCTTTTGCAGAGAACATCAATACTTTTTTTTAACACAGAGCATGAAAAATCTTAAGGATGCAAAATTCAAGGACGGTCACAACTAACTCACCAGATTAAATCAAAATGAGCTTCTAAAAAACAGAATATTTATGATGTACGTTGTTTAAACCAGTTGCTATATATAAACTGTTTAGTTCTAGACACTGGTATCCAGGTCAACCAGCTTTATCAGTTTCTTGAGTAGCATTTCTTGCTTCTCTAACACCCTATGCATAGATGCATATACAATAGAACGATAATCTAATCTGCAGTGTATGACAGCTGGAGTTTTTTAGCTTTCTGGCAACATATTCATATTTTATAGTCTCGTCGTTTCAGTCGGGGTATAATTATCTTCATAGGATAGCAAAACTGCTAAGACTAAGTATTTTAACATCTGGTAGGTTTGTATAATGCTTTAAGGCATTACTTTGTAGGCTGTTGTGACATAACATATGAGATGAGTTTAAAGTGGTTGTGAGTCGCTTTTGCAAATTTGTTTTGGAAACGGCTGGAAATGTTTTATTGCAAGCATCTCGTTGTTGCAAGCTAATTTTATAGCCTAAGTTGAATTCCATAACACAATGGCTTTTCACTTTAAAACACTCATTTCCACGAACCGCCCTAATGGCCGTCTGCAACAGTGATTATCCTGCAAAGCCAGTGGAGCAGCTCTAAAACTCTCAGAGATGTCAGTCTCAGAATAACAACCTGAGTTAAAAGCAAACTCAATGCTAGCTGCAGACTTTCTTCAAAACTCAATAGCTTTGACATCTCTAGTTCTGTAAAATTCCAGGCCTGATCTACACTATATCTGAAGAATATTTATAGTATCTGCTCACTGGCTCAGATCACATGATTAGACTGGATATTATCCATGCAGTAGATCAGAACCCAGTCGTGTCTGACCATGAGATTTGATAACTAGGTCAGACCAAATATTGTCCACTAGACTGGATCATTAGATTAGACTGGATCACTAAATCAAACCACTACAATAGATCACCATATTGTTTTGCCCACTAGTTAAGATTTCCCAATAGATCAGATCAGTAAAATATCTGCTTTCTTGTGTAAGCATTTTCTGGCCACTAGATAAATAAATGCATTTTATTATAGGTGTATAATAAAAATGTCCACAGTGCAAGTTTATTATATAGTATACCACAGATTGTTGTGACCCTGCAATCTGATTGGTTGAGAGACAACCTCGGAGTGACACTATTACCTCATAATGTCACTCTGACCGAAGCACTTTAAATTACTACGCCATATAGACTCGTAACCTAGCAACGAAACCAGCCAAATCAAATCAGTAATGTTATACATATACAAGTAAAATACATGAGTTTATAAAAGAGTTTGTTTTTATTTATATATGGAAGGTGGAGCTATTAATGAGCAGCCTTATAACGATTTGTATTTAATGGAAAGAGAAACTGAAAGTCAGTACTGCCCCTCCTTTTGCTCTCAGGCTTTTGTCCTGTTATTTCAGTTTCCTTGCCTTTGCCCACTTTTTTCAGTTAGCTGCTTCCTGTTGGCTCTAGTGCACGCTGTGTTTGCGACGCTTCCGGTGGATGTCTAATTCCTCAGGGTCGCAGGTACCACATCACTCGCCAAGGGAGGATGTGGAGTAGGCACCAGGAGGGCCGAGGTAATTGTTAGGGCCCTTAGACAGCATAGGGCCACTGCAGTCATCGCATCGCACGCTCTTAGGTCCACACCACCTATCATCATGACACTAGACCTGTGGTCTCGTGTCTACGACTACATCACACCAGTGCCAATATCGCTCTCATATATTATTGCTTTATAGCATCGTGAAAAAGTCTTAAGTCACTATTAGGTTTGTTGTCATAGAAGGTTATATTGTCGTTCTTTTGAAAATGCCAGGTGTTATTGCTCAAGTGTAAGGGGAGGTCAGAATAAATATGTGTGACTGCAGCTTACAACCTGTTTTTTCAGATTTAAGAAAAGTATTTTCAAAATAATTATACATGGTTATTATCCTATTGCTAAAACAATGGTATGTCTAATTTAATGGTGGCCTAAGACTTTTGCACAGCACTATATGCTTGATGTATACCTATAATATAATCATATTTTTATCTAAATTAGGTTATTTTATGTGTATTACATAACTAATTTATTAAACAACAAATATTGTTACAAAATGCTTATTTAGAACATAAATGATATTTTAAATAAAAATAGAATAAAAAAGATTTTTGCAGAGTATATTACTATGCATGTTTTTCTTAATAACTGTGTGATTTATAATACTGCAGTTGATTGTTAGTGATAATTCTTATATTAAGTTTCACCTTAAGCATTGTCTGTATTATCAATGTATGGTTTGATTAATGTTTGTCCCTGATAAAGCACACTTTTGGGAAACACGTCTTGCTCAAATACACCGTTAAGGCGCTCATTACTGTCTAAGATTTATGGAAACTGAGAAACCCATCTTAGATCAATAAGCTGTCAGCCCGCTAAATTGGATAATTTGATTAGGACAGATCATACATCATCCTCCCAGATTAGATTAGACTACATTATCTTTGTTATACATGTCCTTTCTATTCATAAACTAATCTGGTCTGGATCTCACTGTACATATTTCTATTCATATAATATTTTAGAATACAAATTTGTTAGGAGGCTGTTAATATGTAACTATATACATGCATAAATATATAATGTATATAAATAAATTACAGTTTATTAGGGGTAATAAAGAGCATTGTAGGATTATGATACCAGAGGAAGGAACTAAGCATAGGGCGCTAACGGAAGGGGGCGCTGAAAGGTGACCATGGGAGGTGTCCTCTTTCCCTACACTATCTAGGGCCCTAACGGTTACCTCTGACCTCCTGGTTCCTACATTGCCTCCCACCTTGGCAGGAGAGCTGGTATCTCTGTCCCTGGAGGAATGGGCAACCACCCTAAATGTCACCAGCTGTGTGGACACGAGGGAAAGAAGAGGGAGAATGAAACGGGACGAGTAAAAGGGCAGGCTGGGGAAATATGGGAAAAGACCAAAACTGGAGTGAAGTACAAAAACATGAGTAAAGTAAGGTAAGGAGGCAAAGTTTGAGTGGAAAATGCAACCAAAGGGGAGGGACAACTAAGCTACAAAGCAAAGCTCCTGACGAAATCTAACAAAAATACCCAAGAGTTGAACACAAAAAATGCAAAAACGAAATTGATATGTTATGGACAAACGAAGCCGAACGCAAGTGAGAAAACCGAGAGACGCAACAGAAGGAATACGGAATGATGAAACGCTGAATGAGTAAACACGCTGGGGAAAAATTGCCAGTGGCAGTGAGGTACAAAGCAGTCAAGGACACGACGAGAAACCCTGCCGAACGCTGTCATTAAATAGACGCCCGGTTTGGGTTGGCTTTGGTTTGTGTGCTTGTGTTCTGGTTTTGTCTTTCAGATGCAGCAGTTGGTGCCCTTTGATATTGATGCAGCAGCTTTTTGGACAGACCTTTTTTTTCTCCTCTTTTGTTTTTTGTTCTCTCACTTTCCCCTTTTTCTTTTTCTTTACTGTGCCCCCTCCACCTGTCGGTTCCGGTTTAAATATGTAATGTTTGATTAAATAAACATATAAATAAACACAAAATGTTAAGTAACAAGAGGAACTTGTAATAAGCTAATAAAGTTCCACTTGGCAAAGCAAATGTGTCTGGCACAACACGGCACTCAGATTTATATTCTGCTCGCTAAGTGGCTGGACACGACAGGTTAAAAAATAGACACCCGTACAGGTGTTTCTCGTCATGTCTGATTACTCCGTGTGCCTGCGCAATCTCATGTTCTTCCTAGGACGATTGGTGGGCCGGCTCTGCCCTCTAGTGGCCCGAGAGCTGGAACTACACCTGATGACAGAATTGATTTTTCCATCCTGCACATTTGTACTAGAGACCTATTTGCTTCAATAAACGCTCACTAATTTGAATGCTATCTAAAAACTTTAAAACATCTTCACTTGCTTTCCTTAATCTTTCTTCAAATGGAGTTCAAATGGAGATCTGAAAGTTGGGTTGTAAATTTATTTCACATGAATGCTGAAGCTGGAAGATTTGCTCATGAATGATTGGAAGGATTTGTTTCATAATAAAAGCCTCCAGAGCGGCTTCATGATGAGATGCAGTGTTGCAGTAAATCACTCATTCTAGACCAAATCACAAATGAGAGTCAGAGGCCACTGAAGTGATGAAAAGCCATTCAGTTCAAAACTTTAAGGATTAAAGAAGTTATGATTTCCAGCAGTTTAGCAAATGATGAGTGGTGTTTAAAAGTTCCTGCAGGTCGTTGGATTGGAGTTTATTTAATAAATTAAGTTAAAGAAACTGAATCTGAACTAATTTATATATTATTAGTTTCTGGTTTCTCACGTTCTTGTTTTTTCCTTCCACAAAGACAGAATGTTCCTTATTCTTTAAAAACGTAGGGTTGGGTAACTCAGTATTTAACGTGTGCGAGAGCTAACAGCAAAAACCACTCAAATATGCATATAAAAAAATTAAATGTCAATAAATCAAATGTAGGTTTTGTCTTACAGCTGGTATTTTGTATTAAATTTAGACTAATTTTGAGACTAAAAGCTATTTGTAGGCATTTAAAGAGTTAAGCCACTGCTTCTTACTATGTAGATGAGTCTAACAGGGACTGTCAGTAGAGGTTAAAGGAGGAGAAAGGAGCAAATGGGTATTTATTATGGCGATAAGATACATGTGCAAGGAAGTTAGGACACTTTGGCTGGTCAGCAAAGCTACCAGACCTCAATTTCAGTGAGAATGTAGGGCTCTTCAGAAATCAAATGAACTGCTAAAACTGGCCCAACAACCTCCAGTCAGTGAAAGAAGAAAGAGAATTCACAGGATCTCTTGAATACTTTAGACAAAAGACATACACCACCAAAACATCATCTAATTATCTTTATCAATAAAATCCCAGAAAATACTGAGATATAATTTTCTGTCAATATTACTCACCCCTAGGGATGATTATTAAAATAAATATTAAATATATATTCATCGCAAGTCCTTCCATATTGTCATTAATGCTATCAGTATCAAAAGCCTTACCACTGACATCTGCTTCCTCGTTATAAATCCTGTATTCTTTAGGTGATTGGTTCATAAATCTCTCAAGATCACATCGAGGATGCTTTTACAATAACAAGCTCCTTTGCTTTGTTTGACATTTAACAAGTGCTTGGTCAGATGTAATAAGAGGGCTGTCCTTCAAAACATGAAAAACAGACACTTGCCCGAGAAGAGTTCAAATCTAGTTCAAAATAGCATGTCGTCTCTTCAGATGGAAATGAAAGCACAGTTATGTGGAAGAAACACGTTTGAAATAAACCCCAAATGCTTGGAAGGCAAATTAATTTATTGTAAGTTATGCTGAAAATGAGTCTGATTATATCATAGGTTTAAATAGTTTTATTTGCTTTATTCAGTAGTATAATAATATTATAATCTGACCACCCACTTTATTAGGCAGGTTGGACCCTTTGCCCCTTCTACAATCTAAAGTTAATCAATGTTCTTATTTTATATATATATATACTGCTCAAAAAAATAAAGGTAACATTTAAGAAACACACTGTAAATCCAAGTAAATCAGACTTCAACTGGAGGCCCCACACAATACTCATTTTGACTTGTTTTAAGGACTTTACATCAAAGCTGGATCAGCCTGTAGTATGTTTTTCCAGTTTAATTTTATTTTTTATTTTTAATGTAATGTTTATTTGATTTTAAATTTGATTTCCATTGATGATATTTGTGTGATTTTGTTGTCAGCACATTCAACTTTGTACAGAACAAAGTACTCAATGAGAATATTTCATT
>JAVSBU010000054.1:3735618-3746914 GCA_033118015.1 Loricariichthys derbyi | reverse complement strand
ATCATACATTGTGATTTCCGGATTTTTTCTTTTAGATTATGTCTCTCACAGTGGACATGCACCTAAGATGAAAATTTTAGCCCCCTTGCAAATTCGCATGGTGTTCAAATACTTATTTTCCTCACTGTATATGAAGTACATTTACATTTACAACATTTAGCAGATGCCCTTATCCAGGGTACCACAGTCCCATATACTATATGAACAAGCAAGTGTTCTTTTCCATAGACATACATAGTTTTGAGAGTGACAATTTTATGGTTTAGTCTCTGTCCATCAACATAATGGATCTGAAATGACCAGTTCTGACCTTTCAATGCTTATTTCATTACAAATTAAGGTTAGAAAGGGTTAAGAAGGAATTCCAAATTAATTCCTATTTGGTAGCTATTCAAAAATGTACAAAAAATAGAGATAGCAGAAACTGTGTGGCTAAGTTAACAATTTGGTACCTTCTTAAAAAGAAAGAACGGACTAATAAAAAAGTAATTAATTCCTTGGATCGCACATAGATGGCTATCAGATGTTTGGTTGTGCCTGAGGGAGGTGAGATTGGACAGGTAAATCATCCCCCAGTGATGCTACAAAGACCCTTTCATAGCCTTACCATATATTGGCAACTCATGCTCACCTGCTCTCTATGACTTTCACGGATAGGACATTAAGTCCCGCACAACACTGACCAGGATGAACAGTTGGAAAGAAATCCTGTTTACTATTCCCAGTGCATATAGCACAGCATATGTAATGTGGGAGAACCTGCATAACGCTTAATATTTTATCAGTGCAATTCAAACACGGTTGGTTTCATTTGGGTGAGTTTGCCACCACTGCTACATGTCAACAAACATTTTGAAATGGCATCACATGCACACAATACTAAATCAGCAGCAGAGTGTGAGTTATATTAACACAAGATATCCAGTATACCAGTAATAACCCAACAATGGTCTAAAGCTGAAATCACGTTACCAGGGTTAACTAGATGCTGGAGGTCTAATGATACATTTCTGAAGTGCAAGCAATGGAAATCATTAGTGCCCTGCAATTACAGTGGAACCTTAAATTTCAAACTTAATTGGGTCCGGAAGGCCAGGCGAATTTGGATTTGTTTGAAGTCAGTATCTAAATTTCTCATAAGAACTAATGTTAATAGGAGTAATCGGTCCCCAACTCCCAAATGATTGTTTTTATGCACACCTCTATATTAATAGTTAAACATAACATAATATAAACATAATATAATACTTATTTCTTGCATATTTTTGCATTATCGCTACCATCTTCTGCTTAATTTTGTGGACAAAAAACAAAACAAAACAAAAAAAATACACAAATTCAAACAGTTTCATATCACAATTTTCAAGTAATGAAGCTTTCAAATATCAAGGTTCCAGTGTAAAAGAAATTACTAGAAACATTGCAAATTTAAAATTGTAAATAAAATGTTCTATTGCAGCTTCACCATATATTAAATAACTAAGTGAAGGAATTTAAATTAAATGTGTACTTTTCTTGCATAAAATGTAATTTCTACAATTAAAAAGAAAGTAGAAGTTTTAAATACAACAACAAAATGTGCTATTGTAACAGTTACACCAAATTTTTTTGTATATTTTCGCATTATCGCTACCATATTTTGCTTAATTTTGGTAAAAAAAAAAAAACAAAAATTCAAACACTGTTCAATATCTCAATTTTCAAGTAAAGAAGCTTTCAAGTTTCACGGTTCCACTGTAAAAGAACTTACTAGAAATATTGCAAATTTTAAATTGTAAATAAAATGTTCTATTGTAGCTTCACCATGTATTAAATACCTTGAGTGGACAAGTGAAGCAATTCAAAGTAATGTGTACTTTTATTGCATAAAATGTAATTTCTACAATACAAATAAATAAAGTTTTAAATATGACACTGCAACAATGTGCTATTGTAACAGTTTCACCAAATTTAAATTACTAAGTGCTATCTTACATTAAAAATTTATCAAACATCTTCAATCTCAAATGTATCTTTACCAAGTTTCCAATTGCAGAATACAAATATGCGTATGGGAGCATGATTCAACACCCTCTGGTGTTCATAAATGTAATTGCATCAGATGGTGTAATAAACAAAGCAGGTGGCAACGTATCACGCTGCATAGTTACACTGGCACACTAAATCACTGACTAAAATGTGGATTTCATTCTCAAAATACAAGGCAGAGAACTGAGGTCAAGTAGCAACAGTAGCATCCAGCTCTGATTTTTGAACCATGACATAATACAATCTCAAACCAAACTGAGCAATTAAAGGTTAAGGAGTCTGTGACAGCTATGTGCTGGGCTTCAAACTCACATCCTGTTGGACAGAGCCTTAACCACAGTAGCAGCACTACGTAGAAGTTGCTCATGCAAAGGTCCCCGAGTACCTGACATCCAGTAACAATTTAAAATTGAAGGGGAAAAAAAGTAAAAACAAATTAAAAAAAGGCTCCAGTATGTCACTGTGCAGAGGATTCTGAGTGACAGATTGCTGCCAGTGATGATGGATTAATGGCAAGGCTTAGTAACAAATAAGGAATCAACCAAATAAATGAGTTTTAATCAAACAGTTGCATTTATTTTCACACATCATTCATCAAGTCTGTTGCATTTAGGGTGCTCCATTTATCAAAACAGTCATTTTATACACATTTCATCATTCCACCTGTGATACCTGAGAGCGTTGAATGAAAACCTAATATAATCCTAATACATTACATGCCCGGAGAGGATTTGTCGACATGCAGGTGGTCACAGTGAGAAATAGGAAGTGGACGATTATTATTTTTGCTGTTGACTACATTTCTAAATGGTTTAAGGCAGGACGTGTTCAGGGCAGCCTAAATGGAAACGCTGTGATTGACAACCTGTAATTTGGGGGTAAGACCGCCTGGTAGGAATGGAAACCCAGAGAGCTGACAGCACCTTCCATAATCAGCAGTGGGTCTGTTTTTTGCAGACCAACCACACCAGGCCTCTAGCAGTGGTCATGCATAGAAAGAGAGAGAGAGAGAAAGGCAGGGATTTCAACTTGGCTTGAATTAGCAACGCCCCCCGTTCACCCTCGAGAGTTCTGGAGTCATGGTTGTGCTACTGAGATAGGATAATGGCCAAAAGGGTCCAAGCCAATCCTCGAAGGCCCACAGACAATAAGAGAAGCATCCAGCCATACACACTCAGAGCAGGAAATACAAACTATAGCACTTATGTTTCCTACATGGAATGGAATCTACTAAGCAAAAGATGATGGGTAAACACTTCTAAGCAAAAATAATTAGGTGGGGACACCCCTGTTGATGCAAGCAGATCTGCTGATATAGAACAGACCAAGCCCCAATCCTGAGGAGCAGTGAGAACCTAAAACCCACTCCTGGTGAAACTGGCCAATAATAGAAACAAATACACACTGCTATCAAAAAGTGGACTTGACGAGAACCTGTCCAGTTACTGGTGAAGTTACTTTTGACTGGAGCTTGTGAACAATAAACGCAAGACAGGACCCAGTTCTAAATGTCTCAGCAGGTAGAACACTGATTTCCAATGCTGAGGCTCTACGGTTTGTTGCCTCTGCTATGCCAGTAGGTGGTTGTGGTTTATGAGCGCTGGTCAAAAGTTCATTGGATGTGCTCCACATAGTTTCCAGTCTCAGTGTTTATTAACTGGATTGCCTCCCAATTTCTCCAGAAGCAGGCTACTGAGTCCCAGTGGTATTGGGGAGGGGGCTGGGTCTATTCCAGATCACCAAGCAGGTGTATAACCAGGAATAAGTGCGAAAAGCAGAAAAGTCAACTGGCTTTAATACAACGTAATATTCATAAAACAGCCGCCCAATTCTGTTATTTTTACTGTTGAATTTTCATACCTCTGTTTAGTTACATCATATGCTATAGAAAGAATTTGGATAACAAGATTTCAGCAAGCTACACCAAAGCTAGCGGTGTTCAAATACACCAATCAGTAAGGGTGTAATGATTAAACCGGATAAAGGTTTCTAACTGTTTAGGAGCATCATGAATGTGCCCTAGACAGCCACTGCAGGGCTCAACAGGATTAGGTGTTACAACACCAGTAGATGAAGTTCCATGCATCCAATACTACAACAGCGACCTTTACCCAGCCCTGTGATGGACCATGCTTATGGCTGTTCCCGATTATCAATTCTGCATTACTTAAAGACTGTAAGGACGTTCCTCTTTGGGGGTATAAAAATGCAAACAATTTAAACTTTAGTTCCTCTGCAATTAAAATAAATTAAAAGGCTACCTGATATCAGGATATGCATCTATAAGCGTGATGTATGACTGTGCCCTCTGGTGTTAAAAAAAAATAGACTGCATTAGATAAACAAGAATGCATCATCCACCTCATTTTCACATCGAGATGCAACGTATCGTCATTAAACACCTACCAATCAGCCATATTATTAAAAAACACCTGCATAATACATTGTAGATCCCCCTCATGACGCCAAGATTCTGACTTCTTTGGACATGGACTTCTCAAGAGCTCTGCAAGTTCCCTGTGGTATTAAGATGTCAGCAGGTCATGTATGTTGTGAGATGGGGCCTCTGTGGACTAGCCTTTTGGGATTGAGGGTCTCATTTATGGGTCTGTGATAGCCTAGTGGTTAAGGCACTGGACTCTGGACCATAAGTTTCAGCGTTCAAATCCCACCTCTGCCAAGCTACAAATGTTGGATCCTTGAGCAAGACCCTTAACGTACAATTGCTTAGATTCTAAGTTTATATTGTAAGCCACTCTGGATAAGGTCTGCTAAATGCCATAAATGTAAAATTATAAAACCCTGCATAGATTCTGGAGTGAAAGTGATTGTATGCACAAAAACTAGGAGAAAAATTCAGATTAGTAAACCCTTGCGTACGCACATCTGAACTGCGTTTCCCCTTTATAAATCACAATCTTCTTCATAATGTGTATTGAATGAACCTCATGTTCCACCTCCTTACTGCCCATATAATCCATATATCTTAAATGCAAATGAGGTCATGATAAATACGAGTTATAATAGGGATCTAAATCTCATTCTTTGTTGAGCAGAATAGTGGTGATAATGGAAAAACAAACGGCAAAGAAGCAAAATTTTGGGGAATGCGAGGTTGAAGTTCTTGTTTCAGGGATCAAGGCAATACAAAAGTGCTATTTGGTGGCCTCAGTAGTTCCATCACCTACAAACTCAAGTTTGTTGAGTGACAACATGTAGCTGCAGCAGGCAACCATTCTTCTACGGTTTCATGAGTCAATGTTGGCATAAATTTACACCCGTTTTCCTGCCAAATATTTCCTTATAAATGCCGGTTTTTGCATAAGCTGTTCTGTAATGACATTTCAGACCAATTTTTTTCTCCCGTATGCACCTTTTATAAATGAGGCCCCTGGGGAGGCCAAGAATCTTAAATTCTCTGGCATGTTCCTCACACCATTCCTGAACAATTTCTGCAGTGCAGCAGCACCATTCTGCTTGTCCCTAGTCAAAACAGCTTTGTTTCCTACATTTTTCAGCCACCATCACTTAGCCATGCAAATTCAGCAACAACGGCTTTAGGCACCTGCTCTGCCTGCCTGGACAAGCTGCTCTCTGATTCATTAGTTACCAGTGCGCTGACGATAAACACTACAGGAGGGATTTGTGCCACCGCTGACTATTTGTTTTCATGCCACCGTTGTCCTTCCTAGCCATGAGAGCAGTCGGTTAATTGGCATCATGAAACAAATAGAGTGGTTGATTATTTAAAATCGATCAAAGTAGTCCCACGGCATCAAGTGCCATTGTTTCACTTCCCTTTTCTGTTCTTGCTCAACAAGCAGCTGCAGCTCAGAGAGAAAGCTTAAACAGCCAGTTCCATTAATGCATGTCATATTTTTGCATGAGGTCGAACTACAGATAGTTTGCAAATGGAATACGTGCACCGAGGTCCGCTGACTAAACGGAGACTAGCTGGCATTTTCTGCTTTTCAGATTACAAGCTCTGCCGTTGCACCGTGCCCCCTCTAGAGCGAGAAAAACGAAGGCACACAAAAGTGTTTTGTACTTGCTAATGCAATTTCAGCACTATATTTTTATCCCAAAGCAGCAGACTTCCAAAAGCCGCTTCCAAAAAAAAAAAAAAAAAAGAAAGAAAAAAAAAAAGAATGTGCCGTTGTAATTCAGGCTAAAGCTCTAATTACATTTTTGGGCTTGATTTACAGAAGTCATAATTATACTACCTTTATTATGCAAATTAAAGGGCTTATTTCAAAGAATTAATTACCCTTGTCCAAAGTTTGATTAGTAAATTGGTGTTTTCTGGTTCTGGCATGTTTTTAACAAACAATAGAAAGAAAAGCACCAAATGCACTTTGACTAAAAGGGAAAAAGAAAAATGGCTCAGATTTGACTGCAATGTGCAAATCAATACATGACAGGTAGTGGCTGCAAATGTTAAGCTCATGTCGACAAAAAAAAAAACTCTTTAAAAAAAAGCATCAGCCTTATTTCAAAGCATGTGAGCGCCTCTAATTTGAGCGCTTTGCGTCGCTTATCTGATAAGAGCAACTTAATTTAAAAGTCTTTGTTGCTTTTAACATCCACGCAAACGAGCGAGTCAAGTCGCTCGGGTTTAAGACAAAAGCCTGACTCAATGCTTCCTGCTTATTTCTCAGACAAAGGCTCGGCAAATGAAACGCTAGAGCAGACGGGGCACAATAGGCCATCTGAATGAGTGGGAATGAGTTAGCGGAACAAAAAAGAGGAGCATGAAAAAGGACACTGGTTAAAAGACCCGGTGGATTAGAAGCCGATGGACATGGCCCAATTCCGCAACCTGAATGAAACTCTCAGGCCAATCAAACTAAATCAAATCGAACTCTTGACTTCCAGCAGTGGTCGAGCTCCAACTGAAACATAGTCTTTTCTGGAAGCTCATTACCACTAAATGAGAACTGGAGAGAGAACCGCATGTACTGTTCTGTTTTCATAGATATAATCAGGCACAAAGGTCAAAACAGGTTCAAAATAAAGCATAAGCACAATTACAAAGTAAACAATGTGAAACTTAGGCAGTATATAACTAGTGCCGTACATACTAGAAAATCATGATATCATGCCATTAAAAACACTAGGATAACCTATTTCATTAGTACAGGTACTTTAAGAATGACTGTGTTTCAAACAAGAGCATTATTTTCTACCAGTTGCATCGATGTGCCACAGGGGGGCAGAGTGTGTTTCCTCTCCCTGCAGGAAAACTAGGCAAGTCAGAAGAGAAATGAGAGTTACAGCGGCTAATACCAGTGCTCTTACACGTCCAAGCATCTCGCCAACAGACATTCAGACTAATAGTACTAAGAATTCAAAAAGCAGCAGGTCAGCGAATATTACAGATAATAGCATTATGCTCACAACAAGTGGTTTTTCTGTTTTTTGCACATTAGTAGCACTGTTAATGGTACTCATGGTGCCTGGTCCTGTACGGGGCCTGACCATTAGAGAACAGAGTAAAGGAGATTAACAGATAGACTAGTCTGTAATTATTAAGCGACGTGTAGCCGAATTAATAACTTCCTGTTGACTTGGATTTTTGCCACTGCTGGTGAGAGCCACATGACCCTATGCTTCGATACACCTTCAGCTACTTCCTTCACACTATAGCCTTTGGCACGCCCATAACATCTGCTTTGCTGCCCATTTTCCACACGTCCAACAAGACATGCACTCGCTGTACCACCTCTTCTCAAATCACGTTAATAGCCTGATCATCCTCGTGAAACACCATCTGCAGGAGCTTGAATTTACTACCACCTCAAACACAAAGTGACTCATTTTTGTCCGGTGATTTTATGATGCATTCCTTGACAAGAAAATATTTTAAACATGTCTTAATTAACTTTAGAAACACATAGAAAGGATTCCTCTGCTATGAATGAACAACAGCACACAGCACTGTAAGAGCAGTCATAAAGTATAGTCGTATGCTGCAACAGGCAGGAAAACAATGCCAAGCCGTTGTAAGATTACACGCCGTTCTCACGCCTGCTCTTTAGTTTTTGTCCCCCTCCTTCACTTCCCAGCCTTTGTGTAGGTGTGAGCTTGCCTGGGAAATCATTGCTGCTTTTGAATGCTTACCAACAATTACAGGCACGTCACCGAGTACAGTGGAGTAGATTATACAGTAGATTATACACCCTCCTTTCAAAAGTGACAAAAAAGAAATGGTGAAAGTAGCAAAGGAAGCGTGAAAGAAGCAGACAAATCGATGAACTCATGCCGGACTAGTGTGAACGGAGAAAAGCAAAGGACTGTGAGGTTTTTCCTATAGATGCACTAAGCTGCTTTCCATTCTAATACTGGATTAATCTGATAATGATTAACATGTCCACCAGTGACCCACGCTTTCGTGCGGAAAAGCAGCAGTGCACAGACTAAAAGCTAGATGAGACACGAGTGGGTTTAAGGTACAAAAGCACATGCCTATTTGTTTAGGCCTGCAGTAGAGATGTTCAAGAGATCCATTGTAGTATCAATCTGCGCTGTAGTACTCGTTGGCCGCGGTTAGGCTTGCGCGAGGCTCTGTGTGCGCCTTCCTGAATGCTGCAAGCTAGAAGACATAATCGGAGTAATGAGCAAAAATGCCAAACATCATAATGAGACAGAGGGACGATGGCAGCCCCGCTGGACCTCGTCTCACCGCCTCCCCCCGCTCCCGCTTCTGGCTCCTTGGCTGTACAGCCTGCGTTTCATCTCTGCAGATCACGCAGCAACACGGTACAATTAGCATGCTGATTAGCACCTGCCCCGGCACATAGGGAATGACAGGGGCTAACCGAAGGGCCGACGCTGTATGCCATGTCCGTCGGTAAATATCAGATGCTCTGTATTCACCGCTCATGCTTTTGTGGCCCCACCGTCATATTGTTGCAGACAGCAAAGCAGGCTTGGTAGACATGGCCACCTCTCTTTGTTACGTCCGTAACATCTGCACACAACGATCATCAAAGAGCTCACCTTCGCCTGGTCTTTCATTTATTGAGGAGGGAGGTTTCCATAAAAATAGGGCTCGTTCATGAAGCATGCTTGTCATGCATACGGCAAATACAAGCAGCACTATTCTGAAATATCGCTTTCCTCAACCCTGAAAAGGTAATAAAAGGATGGGATGCAAGTACAGCGGTTCCTCAGGTTCCTCGTCGTTAATTCGTTCCAGAAGGAATAACGATAAATGTCTCATGAACCCAAAAGTTAATTACATCACAGCAGAGTTAACCTTATAAACCTACCCTTGGGCAAAATTGTTAACACAAAGTCTCATGAAATTATTGAATTATTGAATAGTGTACTGAAAGTGAAAAGCAAAAGTAAAATGGTTACTCCGATGAACTTGGCGCATTGCTGCTCAGCAGCCTGCCGCCCAGAAGCCCAGCATATGCAGCTGAGCATTTGCTGCACAGCGGTTCTCGTTGTTTTCCTTTTGGTTGGCCAAGATGACTTATTTGCAATAAATATACTGTGCACTAGATCTACAAATAAAAAACACATGGAACACAGGGGAGATCTGCACTGAACTAAAGCTATTTTAAGAATGGCTTGTGATTAGACTGAAATGAGTCATGTGACTACGAGTGGTGAGACAAATAAATATATAGAATATCAAATTTGACGTGGTCCAAAGTGCTCGAATGCAGAGGTATGACTTTATATTTTGTAGCGGCTGGTATTTTTGATTTATATATCATTCAAGATCCATGAAGCATTCTGTGAAATTGTACATTACTCAAACTTGATGTTGTCTGAACACCATTTTAAATATAAGTACTTATATACTAAATATTATACAGAAAACTATGAGAGAATGTAGTGCACCATTCATTTATTGTCCGTGCCTAATATTTACCTTATATGCAATTATTTGGAATGTGGAATGTGAGAGGAAACCAGAGTACCTGGTGAAAACCCACGTGGACACGGGGAGGACTTGCAAACTCCACACATTGTAATGTACCAGTATGGACTAAATAGCCAAGATAATGTACACATACAGTACTGTTGCTACGTCCCATTCAGCCAAGATGCGCTGGGACATCAGCAACTGTCCTCTACAGTGAAGTGAAGATCCAACCTGTGTCTTATCAGCACGCCACGGTGGAGCTTCACACCAGCCAAATGTCTCACGCTGATGCACACGTCATTTTTGCTGTTATCAGCATTAACTCAGCTGACTACGCTGCTTCATCTCTGTGCATTGTGGTTCGTAATGCTGCATGATGATTAATGTTTTTGTGTGCTCGTTCATATATATATATATATTTATATATATACACGCTCGTTCACATTTCTGCATGCTGGTTTGTCTCTGCATGCATGTTCATATTTCTGCATGTGGGTTCCTATTTTTGGGTCATATTTATGCACGTTCGTTCATAATTTTGCATGCTGGTTCATCTCTTGATATACTTTACTGCTTAGTCTTTCTGCACATTGGTTTATATTTTTGCATGCTTGTTCATATATATATGGTTCATCTCATTGCATGCTGGTTTGTCTCTACATGCTGGAACATCTCACTGCATGTTCGTTCATATTTTTGCATGCTGGTTCATCTTTTGATATACTTTACTGCTTTGTCTTTCTGCACATTGGTTTATCTTTTTGTGTGCTCGTTCATATGTATACACGCTGGTTCATCTGACTGCACGCTGGATCATATTTCTGCATGCTGGTTCGTCTCAGCACGCTGGTTCATATTTTTGTGTGCTGGTTCATTTGTATGCATGCTGGATTGTATTTCTGCATGCTTGTTCATCACACTGCACGCTGGTTCTTCTCACTGCACCCTGGATCATATTTCCTCATGCTGGATCATATTTCTGCATGCTGGTTCATCTCACTGCCTTCTGGGTCATATTTCTGCACGCTGGATGATATTTCTGCATGCTTGTTCATCTCACTGCCTGCTGGGTCATATTTCTGCATGCTGGATCATAGTTCTGTATGCTGGATCATAGTTCTGCATGCTGGTTTGCCTCTGCACGCTGGTTCATTTCACTGCATGCTGGATCATATTTCTGCACGCTGGATCATAGTTCTGCACGCTGGTTCATTTCACTGCACGCTCGATCATATTTCTGCATGCTGGATCATAGTTCTGCACGCTGGTTCATTTCACTGCACGCTCGATCATATTTCTGCACGCTCGATCATATTTCTGCATGCTGGGTCATATTTCTGCATTCTGGGTCATATTTCTGCACGCTGGATGATATTTCTGCATGCAGGT